>GL380839.1:0-12563 GCA_000143925.2 Caenorhabditis brenneri | reverse complement strand
TTCCACTAAAGACCTCATTTTTCAAAGCTTTTCTTTTTTTTCCATGACAAAAATTCAGGTTCCAATTAGAAAAAACAGTGAAAATCAATTCCACGTATAGCTACGTAGCGGAGAAACTTCGGCCACAGAATGGGATTTCATGTATTTGAAGCGGTATATCTCGTTTCAGAGCGATTTTCGACATGTGCGTCAAGAGAAAAAAGTGTTCAGGACGTCCTAATCTACCAGAATCAAAAATAAAAAATTATGACTTCAGTCCTCCTTTAATTTGATGATTTTTTGTCATTGAGAACATGAATAAATATTTTTAGTTCAATGAAATATATCCAGATATTCATATCCAGACAAAGATATAGGCGGTGAGGGCGGACAATCCTTGCTTGCCATGTTTAGGTATAGCTCTTCTATTGGAGATCCCTTCCTACCGTAACTAAGAATCCACGAGTTCTCCAGAGCTTTGATGTTTCCCAAAATCCAACATAGTTTGTCTAGCCACTCCTCTCTTCTCCCCATTTATAAAAAGAAGATGAAGTATCTCTTGGCACTTTTATCCCCTCCTCCTCCTCCCAATCACATATAACAATTCAAATAATGCTACTCAACACATATTCAAGTACTAAAAATAAGTTTCAAGACTCTCTAGTTTTCTTTTTCTCCCGATCTTCTCCTTTTTGAAATCCCAGATGGGAATTCGTTGTAAATCATCAGAAATTGACGCACAGAGCTCCTTCCCTTTCGTTTCTTCCCCGTAGTACTTTCCATTCGATTTCTTGACGAAAAAGAGAGAGGGAAGAATTGAAATCCCTTGAGTATTATGGGGTAACTTCCCATGAAAAAGGAGAGTAGTACTATGATCTTGACAAGCATCTCTTCCCCACACTTGTTCTCACATTCTTATTCCTTCTAGGAGGAGGAGGAACTTCTTTTTTTGTTCATTTTGAGTTCTACAGTAGGCTTTTTAGTGACCAAATTCTCACATTTTTCGAATATAAAATTTTGAAAACATGAGAAAAAAACAAATTTCACAACTGTTGTTTTCAAAATTTTGGCCAGAATTTTCTAGAAACAGAGGTCTTTGAGTTCTAAGCGCGTCTTACTGTAAATGGCATAGTTTTCGAGTGGGATATAGTTATGAAAATGACAAATTGGCAGAGGTTTTGAGAATTTGTTCATGTTTTTCTTCTAGATAGTGTCAGAAATTTCCCATCTTTCTATACTTAAAGGTGGTAGATCAATAAAGCTACGGGGAGGGTTCATGCATTTTTACGTCTGCGTGTTGCGGCGCGCGGTGCTTGCGGACCGTGTGTCACTGTATTACAATGCTGACCCGAAAATGCAGGATAAATTTACGAATTAGTCCTCGAAGCCTTCCTGTCAACTGAAATGTAAATTGCTCATGCTCGTTTATTGGTTTTTTGTGGATTCTAGAACAGATTTTGATGGATTCTAGGTCCTAATCAATTTAGCTTATCGAAAAAAGTCGTTGACGAGTTTACCTGTTGTTATAAAAACCCTGAACCTTAAGATTCTCCAATCATCTTCATTAATGAGGGCCTGTCACAAAGGAATGAACTTTTATAAGCAGCACACATGACCAACCGGGCTATCCGGTGCAATTCAGTCTGGTCTGACGATGATGCAAGATTTTGATACGTTTGTGAGCCAATAATTTTGATTAAAAAATATCGCAGGCCCCGTTTCAAACCTGGAGATCACGGTATGGGCATAGGGACTCAAGCAGGCATGGTCTCGACCCAAATCGTCCGTCTAGCAGTGGTGATACTATTTCAATTGATACTACTCCCTCAAAATTCAATGGGCTTTCATAAAAGTTTAGTTGACGTACTTCACTTTTATCACAGAAATTACGAACAAGTCTTTCCTTACTAGTTACAGTAACCCCCGCTGTCAAATTCATTCATGCTGCGGGGTCGTGGAACTTTAGCGATATCCTCTGGTAAGACCACCTATAGTACTTCTTCTTCCTTTTTCTTTTTCGGCTTCCCTTCTTCGTTGGTCCTACCTAACCACAAAATAAAAAATGTTCCGGTGTGTTTGCAACTGAAGTGAAAATTCAGGAAAAATATAAAAATGCATGGCGCACATTTTTCATTTTCATTTCTTTTTTCGTTCCGATTGGATAGACAGAGGTGACAAATTGGGGGTGACTCTCTCCTTCTCTTGCTCCATCTCTTACTTTTCGTCACATTTTTCCTTTTTTTGCTGAAAACAATCTCTGAATCTCTAGAATCTCTAACTTTTATCCACTATCTTTTGGCCTTCTTCCGTTTCCGTCATTTTCTTTCTGAGAACGAAAAAGAAGAAGAAGAAGAAGGAGTACTACTTTCTTTTTGCCTCCCAGCTTGTGTATGCTCACTTTTTTGCACAAATACTACTTGCTCCATCTGCGTCTCTCTCTCCCTCACTCTCCATTTTTTTTCGCTGTGTTCCATTCCCATCATCATCATGTTTTTTTTCTTCTCTAGTAACACGCAACAGAAATCTCCTTTTTATTTATTAGCTCACATTTCTTCGAATAAGGAATATATTGGAAATTATTGTCACTTTTACAGTCTCTCACAGATCATATGTTGACACTCACCCACCCATTCTAGGAGTTGTTGCCCTCTTTCCATCAATTTCAGATTATTTTTTAAGCTTGTCCTGTTTGAACTGGCATTGGGAAAGTGTGATTTGGAGTTCCTAGTTTTTGTCAGTTTTTGTTTTTTTTATGAGCAAATCATAATTGAATTTCGTCTTTCTGAAGGCTTGGGTAAACTGTTTTTGATCGATTTTGATCCTTTTTTTTTAGTACGATGCAACTCTAAAAGAGGTAGACGTGTTATTAGGTGTTTTGTTCAGTTCCGTGATTATTCCTCATAAACAAATCATGTCATAAGTAGTCTGACAACTTACAAAATCAGTTATGAGCAATTCTTTCGATTCCTGTTTCCGTCAGTCAATTTCAGTCATTCACAAATATAAGGACATGCACCTGTAGCTCAGAATTTTCTCCGTGAACATGACTCTGTGTTTCATAATTGAAACGATATACCGTAAATCCGGTAACAGATGTCCACCCAGCACTGCTTGTTGAGAGCAGCATATCTCGGTTGCCTTCAATGCTATCAAAAAGTATTCAACTAAAGGAATGCTAATCAAAGCATTTTCAACGTTTTTTCAGTTGATCACTTTTTGAAATTTTTGAAGAAAACTGAGATATGCTGCTCAGAACATACAGTACTGGATGTGCCTAAATTAAAGAATTTACTACATCTCAGCTACTGTCAGAGGCACTCAAAAGTCATCATTTGACATATTGTTGACCATTAGATTTTATTACGCTCTGTTAGTTGACATCCAATGTTCTGACTCATCTTATCTTCTTGAATGGCTTCTGATTTATTTTAACACTGAAGAATTTGAAATGATTTATAAGTCATTCAAAAGAATTGAAGCTAATCCTGCACACGCCAAAGCACAAAGCATCCATTTGGTTAGATCAGGATCTTTAACAGAAGTGCACTTATTTTTCAAACTGTATAGAATCCTATAGTCTCCATAGAGCAGTTGCAAGCAACCTGGATATCTGGCCAAATTCGAGGTGTCGTAGATTATGATGTCAAGTCTTCAAACACTAAAATTGACACTGTAGCTTAACATTGCACACAATTTTTCAGGGACTTTTCTACTGTAACAAAGGTACCCACAGTATTGTATGTTCAGAGCGTATATGCTGCTCCAAACAGGGATCACTTTGTGTAATACGTATTTTACAATATGCACTTTCGTTAACTACTTCTTGTTGTTACAACAACAAAGTTCTATTCTTGGAACATTTTGCATAATTCAACATGAAAAGTCCTTTGCAACCAACTACTTCCAATAGTTTCATAGCATTTATATGACCTCTCAAATTCAATATATTCCCCCATATAACCTCCCTTTGATGCACTCAAAAATTCAAAAAAGTCTATTCGAACTTCTAAAAACGAAGTGTCCTTCTTCTTCTGTTGTCCCATTGAATTTTTAATAACTTTTTCCTTCTTTTTTCCCTATTCTTCTCACGTGCTTTTGACACTCTTTTGTGTTCTTTCTTCAAAAAAAAAGTCCTAAAAAAGTTCAGAGGCACTTCTTTTTTCCCTTCAAAGAGTCACTCCACAAAAACTGAAATTCTATATCTCTGAATTTTTCATTTTTTGTCGTTTTTCCTCTTCCATTTTTTGGGGCCTTCTCGTCTAACAGGTCTAACAGATGTTTGATCTGAAATGACAGACTTTTTTCAGACTTTCTTTCTCAAAATAATTCCAATTCTGTTCATGTATAGGCCCTAAATCTAATTAGCATTCCAAAAAAAAAAGCGAGAGAAAATTCTCAGAATATAAATATACAGAAAACAAAAAAGAAGAAGAAATGAAAAAAGAAGAAGAAGAAGAAGAAGCTGTGCATCTCACATAGATAGATACACTCTCAGTTTCTTCTTGTGTAACGTCTGCTCTGAGGTCCCCACCCGAATGTCGCAATTATATGTCCACATTTCCTCTTTCCGCCACCCCCAAACACCCTACCCTCACATTCGAAAAGAAAACGAAGAAGCAAGGAAAAAGAACTTTTCACATTCACATAAACTCGCTGAACTTTTTTGATTTTTTTTCCAAATTGGTACTGTGTTTCTTTGATTTTTCATTTGAACTCAAAAGCTTCATTCCATTTTCAGCAGTTCCCACTTCTTTATTTTCAGCTCGCTATCTTGAATTATTCCTAAACTTTTAGAGCGTTCAGAATTACTGGAAACAAGAACTGTTTCAGCTTGATTTTCTCTCGAAGTCCTTTGTTTCAGTCCCGTTTATTCTAAAATTGTCTTCTAGAGATTAGAACTCAAAAACTCAAAAAGAAAAAAAAGTAAAAAAAATTTTACCCCACGAAGGAACCAACCTACCCCTTGTCGCATAGAAAACAAAAGCTTTAACCACACGGCCACCACGTTCTTTTGCCATGAGGGGGTCCTAGGCCATAGAGGAGAGAGGTCCATCCGGAAAGAAGCGCGCCGTTACTGTAATTGCAAGATTTAAATTATCTGATTTTCAAAATTTGAATTTTTATATTTTTCCCATCATATCTCTCAAAACAGAGAACACAAACTTCTTCCCAATTCAAATATTCCTATTCAAAATTCATCTCTCATAAAAAAACACACATTTATCACCAAATGACGCAAGTTGTTAGAATATATGTTCTGAATTCCGCAGAAGAATATGTGTCGGTAATAACTATATAGAAAAAGAAGAAGAATGTGTTGTTGATAAAAACAGATTCCGATAAACAAGAAGAAAAAGAAGAGTAATTCGTCATTTTTGTGTCATTTTTGTTGAACGAAAAAATGTTTTGTGGTTTTTGAGAACAAATATGGAACAGGAGGACACAAGTTTGAGAGAGCTCGTTGGACTTTTCAGGAGGTTTTTCTTGTTTTTAGGGGTTCCGGAAAATAAAATCAGCTGGAAGTTCCCATTGGGATTTGAATACAAAAAATCGGGTCTCATTCTGTTGTAAAATCTTTAGACTCCCTGAGTTTTTGTTTTTGTTCCGCATGGTTCGAATTGCCTGCGTTACGGTGTTCGCGGACTCGGCATCACATCTTACGACATTTTGAATTTTCAATAATGATCCAGACCCAAAGATCCAAACCCGGAGTTTTTTGATCGTTCAAAATTGTGCAAAAATCTTTTCATAATCTTCAGTTCCCTTTGTTCCCTCATCATCCCATAGCTATTCAAGTTTCTGATCACTGAAACAGAATCTCATTTTTGATTCCTGCTCCTCCTAATCTGCTCCTAATCTAATTATCCCTCTCCTTCCCTTTTTTCCCTGAGATTCCATTAATTTTTTTGTTATCAGTTTCGATATTTGCTGTTCTTGAGTTGAACTCTCTAATTGAAAAACAAATAATATTGACCTTCAATCTGATCTCTTTTTCTTTCTCTTCAAAGATACACGTATCCCATTTCTCAGATTAAGATCATCCTTGCTCTTCTCTCTCTTCTTCATTTTACATGTGTTCGATTTCATTTCCACCCTCATTTCTCTCCCTATCGATCAGATCATCTGTTCATCTTCTTTTTTCTCTGTTAAAGATAAAGAAATAGAGAAGGAGAGAGCGTCAGGTGAGTGGTGCCTCTAAGAGCATCACCATCTCACACGTGATGATAACGAGTAGAGAAATGAAGAAGGAAAAAGTAACGGAGGAATTTGTGTTTGTTTTCTTCACATTTGTCCCGCACTACGATTCACCACTTCGTTAGTTAGTTTTCAGCTTGTTGATTGTCAACACCAGATTTCTTTTTTGTTTTCACCTTTTTTCTCATCGCTAGCCACCAGGGGGATTGAACCCGACACCTTTTGGGCGGCAGGCAAAAGTGTAACCCACTTAGCCACGCGGACACTCCGGTTTTGTTGAAAGTAAGCCATAGAGAACAGTGACCCTTTTTGAGGGCCATTAGGATCGGTATCAGAAGTGCGAGTGCGAATCACAAATTATGAAAAAAAAAGAAGGAAAAATAGAAGAAGGAGGAGGAGGAGGATGTGAGGATTACGAGGTGATGGAAGCAGCTCAACGAGCATCTTCTTCTCTCCCACCACCATCATCCACTAATCTTATCCTTTTTTTTCGCTTTTTCTCACCAGATTTCTTCTTCTTTCTACTTCTTTTTCTTCCGAACTCTGACATTTTCAGTTATCACGTTAACTGGAATTTCGGGAATCCACACTTCCTCTTTTACAAGAGCAGTGATCTCATGCAGAAGATGTGTTATTTTTAGCTAGTGGAACTTCTGAAGCGTTTCTCAAAATCAGAAAAATATTTTCGTGACCAAAAACGAAAAAACGTGATTAATGCACTCCTTCGCATGAGATTTACGTCATTAGAAGGAAAGATAAACCCGGGATCAAAATCTTTTTGGAAAGGGACGGCATCGATCAGGGATTTTCTGAAGTTTTGGAAAGATAGGGGGGAACATTTTGAGGTCTGGAAGATTGTCATCAAGATGAAGACGAATTCAACTGATTTTATTATATTTCCAGAATTTTTCTAGATTATAAAATCCCAAAGAAAAGTTTGAGAGGCATTCCCTGAGAGAATTTAGCACTGCCCGTTATACCGATGCCATTAGGAATTCTAGAATTGGCTGAAACTTCGTCTAATGGGTGTACAAGGTCCCCTGAACACGATGGTCCATTTTTCTTTGGTTCCGCCCCTTTTACAGCAAGCTACGCCCACTTTCAGTTCAAAGTCTCATTATTAGCATTTTTTGAATTTACACCTTTAAACGATTGCCAAAAATCCATGGAAAATTGATCCCAAACGTTCAGTTTTTTTTCACAGATAGTTGCACAATTTATTTTCCTGCTTTGCTCATATTTCTATTAATTTTTTTTTGGAAAAAAATCAGTTTTTGTCTAAAACTTTCAACTTCCACCGGACCTCATTTTCAGGAAGCTTTTTTTGAATAAAAAAAAAGAGTTTCTTGGTCCTATCCATGACTACGACAAGAATGGTTCCCAAACTTTTCGAATTCTCAAAAATCAATAATTCAATTTTTAGACCATCCTTCATATTTGAACCGCCTACCCTATAAAAAATGAAATCAAAAATCAATAATTCTCACAAATACCCCCTGTCCAACTGAAAAAAAACTAACTTTCACTAGGCACGTGTATAGTAGAACTGAACAAAAAAATCAGTCAACACCTCTCCTCTTTCTCTCGTTTTCCGTAAATATACACAACTTTATGCACTGCCTAAGCATCACATGTGTCAGTATGTGTGTGGGGGTGATTGGTTGATCATCAACTTGATATTGAGAATGACAATGACCCTTTTGATTTTTATTTGAAAATTGATTTATTTGGAAATCTTTTCGAGAAGAAAGTTCGTCAAAAGTGTTCCCATAGTTCGTTTCTTTCCGGAGGTTGTTTACGCAGCCGCGCCTCCCCGACCCAGGATTTATTTACGATTTTTTTGTTCTTTTTGTGAGTTTTGCAAGCGAAAATTAGGATCGACCAATTTAGATTCCTTTGTTTGGTTTTTAACCAAAAAGTTTTTGAAATAGTGCAAAAAGAAGGAACTAATAGTATCCATTTGGGAATTGAGAATGAATTCTTTGTCAGTTCCGGAGAATTCCTGGATGATCGATGTGCGCTCTACTGAGAATTCAAAATATATCAGCTTGAGGTTTTACAAACTTGCTCTATTGCTAAATCTTTCTCATTATGTAATGAGAAAAATATCCCTAAACTTTGAACTCTTCCCCCCTCAAACTTTGGGTCCCAAACAAACCAAAGTTTGAAACAAAATCCATTACTAATTCTTCTTTTCCCCTTCAAAAAAGACCATTTCATGACCAACCCCTCTCTATAAGTACTCTCTATATTTTGTGGTCATACCCTCTTCCTTTCCTCTTCCGGTTTCAAACGAACTTTTTGAAAAAAATGAAAAAAACGAAAAATATTTTTCAGAAGAGAAAAAAGAATTGAAATGTGGTTTCTACGCAGTCGAGTATTTGGTTCATCAGCAGATCAGAATGAAAGGGATCGTGGTGAGTATTTTGAAAAAGTGATTCATAAAAAATTTGAAAAATTGCAAAATAAGACGAAAAACCGCCAATTTTGAAGTCAATGACTGGCATTGAAAACACGTCCTCCACTCTAAGCTTTGACCGAAAACTAAGTTGGCGTAAAATACAGTGCCAAGTCTGCAAACACCTTCAGCTGACACCTATTTTCAAAGTAATGAGAAAAAATTCATAAAAATGGTGAACAAAAAATTGGAACTTATGACGAAACCGCCCGTTTTGGAGTCAATGACTGGCATTGAAAACATGTCCTCTCTAAACTTTGACCAACAACTGAATTGTCGTAAAACACAGTGTGTCGAGTCTGCAAACACCTTTAGCTGACACCACCACGTCAGATTGCAGACCCCCAAAAAAAATCAGAACCGAAAACTTCAATTGCTAAGAGAATGTCAATTTTTTGTTAAATGGAAACATCTGGCAACTTTTTTTCGTTATCTTTCAACCCTTTTTGACAGTTTTGACAGACTTCAGCATGATAAGAGAGGTCGGCCACTTTGAATGAAATTGACAGTTTGTCAAAACGAAAGTTCGACTAGAGAACACGAGAAATATCTGCAATCTGACGTGATGGTGTCAGTGTTGGTGTTTGCAGACTCGGCTGCATACCTTACGACAATACAAATTTCAATGCAGCACTTATTTGTTATTGAAAAAAACCCATCCTGTTTTACTTTTGGCGCTGGAGTTTCAGACAACTTTCACGAGTTTTTCACGATTTCCCCCCAGTGATTAATAATGTTTGCCCCCTGAAGCCCCCCTCCCTTCTCATTATCAGTTGGGTACACAACACAAATATCTACTTACATTCCTAATCCGCTATCAAAAAACACAAGAACCCTCATCATACACTCCATCGTTTTCACTCAAAAAACAACAAAGAAAACTGTGAAAACAAAATGACAAAAAGTAGAAAAAAGTGATAACGAAATGGAGAAACCAAGTTTCAAAACAAAAAGTAGAAGGAAAAAAGGAAATGAAAACAAAACACATCAATATTTTAGAAGATGAAGACGCACCGAGACGAATCATGGATGCACTGAGCTACAGGAGACCTGTAAGTGATACCTTCACACTTTGTTCCCTTTCCTTGAAATACAGTTATCATGTCATGGAAAATGAGTCTCTTTCTCTCTCTCTACTCTCTCTCTCTCTCTCTTTCTTTTTTTGTTTCTTGAAAAAAAGTGGAGTGAGGAGACGGATTGACGGCAGTTTTTTGTCCATAGACACGCACACTGCCACTGTAATTATTATTACCAAAAGATTGTTGTTTCTTCGAATCGTGTCTTTGTTATTAATACATTACCTTTCTTTCATTCATTCTCTTCAGTTAGTTTTCTTCTCGTTTCCTATTTTTTGAGTTTCCTGATTCCAAGTGGTTCTACCTATTCCAGATCCAAATTTTTTCGAGAAAACTACGGATTAGGGTTGAAAAGTGCAAAATACTGTAAAAGTAAAGAATGAAAAATGAACATTTTGATCCCTAGAGGTATTGAACCTGGCCCCTGTCGCATGTAAAACAAAAGCGGTAACCATTTTTCGAAGGTCCAAGAGGGGGTAGAGAGGCAGGTGAGTCACCTGTCTCTCTGAGGTGACTGTGAGCGATTTGTGCTAAAAGTATGGAGGAGCTTCTGAGAAGATTTTTTCACGAATTCCATAAATTGTCAAGGAAAACAACAAATTTTTTGGAAAAAAAAATTGGCTTTTTTTTTCATTTCATAGTCATTGAACATCACTTTTTTCTTCCAGACTTTTCGAAAGAAGCCGTTTTCAGCCAAAAATCTTAAAAGTTCTCACCCTTCCTTTCCAAATTATGCGCATATTTTTACAGTAAAACTTTGCAAAAGCTTCCATTTCCTATAAAAAAAACCTTCCGTTCCCACTTTATTATTCCGCCTGCAACAACCTATAAAAGTTGTTCAGCTTCCATCGTTTCATTTTTATTTATTTCATCAGTTTCCTTCTCTTCTTTTTGGTAAGCCTTTTCCAAACGGTCATGCAATTCTATTAGAGGTTATGGTTTTCTTTCTCAAATTGTTTCCCTTTCTCCTCCTCCTAGACACACATCAAAATCAAAGTATCAGCTGCAAATTAGCTACACGCCGAATCTGAAAAAAACGGTGAATGATAACAAAAATTCTTCTCCTGCAACACAATAAATGTATACAAAGCGGTCAAATTGACCCTTTTGTCGGCTGATTTCCCCACCTGTAGTACGTAAATACTACAACAAAGAAAAACAGTAATGAGAAAGGGAAGGAAAAGTTGACAACAAAGACGAAATTTCAATAAATTGGTAATGGAAATGGCAGGGAAGAAAGCTGAAAGCAAAGAATAACCGGTTTCTTTTTCTTCACTTATTTCGAAACCTCACGAGAAAATAATTTCAGTTTTGAATGAATCAGAAGTTGCTTCTGTAAATTTTTTTGATGGACACCTAAAGAATGAACAAAAAATGACAGCTAGAATGATAATGGAGACACCCGAAAGCCATAAATAATGATCAGAGGTCGATGATGCCCCTTTTTTTCGGCAGTCGTCAAACTATTCTTCCATTCGGTAGTAGCTTTGAGAAAAAGAAGAAGAACATCCTTCTTTTGATGTTTGGAGGAGGAGAAAGTTCTTCTGATGATATGTCCTTTCGAAAAATGATGATGATGTTCTTTTGTTTTTGTGGGAGAATTTCGAGTGCAATTTCTTGCGGTTAATTGTATTTGTAAGTTATCTCATCCGTTAGAAAAATAACAAAAATGTTATTTAGAAGGGGGTGGGGTCTGGTACATCGACCACTAATTTTGGAACTGTTGATCAGACTTTCTGAGTTTTTAAGAAAACATAAAAGAATTCAATTCAATTAGAAATGGTTTTTCTTGGAGTTATTATAACTCTCGGCAAAAAAGCTGAGGATTTCCCAAGACCTTACAACTTTTCTCAGAAAATTAGTACGACTTCTAGATTTTTGGGATATTCCGAAATGAGTTTTATCAAGTTACTTCAGGACCAAGAGTTTTTCGGCTCTGCTGAGGTCATTTTTGAAAATTCTGGAAATCTGAACTCATGACCTTGTAGAGCGAAAATTTACCTATCGATTGGTATAAGTTTTATGTAAGTCTGTATCAAAAAATGCAGGTCAAAACTTCGAAAAACCTAAAATTGTTCCTTTTTTTCCACACTGATTTTTAGAATCCCAAAATTCTAAAGCCAGTAATCTTTTGAACTTCCTTTTTTCCCAATCCTTATCTTCCAAACCACTAACACACGGTTTGTTTTGTATTCGATTTACTGTCACCTCGTCTCAATTTCAAAAACAAATTCAAGGTTCTTCTTCTTTCCTAACCCCCGAACATTTCCATCTTCTTCTTTCACAAGCTTCCTTCATTCCATTACCCATTCAAAAAAAGAAAGGTCGTGCCACCACCAAAAAAAGTGAAGCTGTTTCTGTTTCCTCCCCGTCCTCCTCTTATGACCTTCTTCTTTTTTTTTGATCTGCCATCTCTTCTTCTCCTATTTCAGTCCCATCATCATTCAATGATTGTTACAACCAACTGGAAGTACTACTTGCCAGGCTTCTTGTCCTCCTCCATCTCTCTTTTTTCTTTTCTTTCGGGTCGTTGGGTCGGGCCATTCTCGTTTCGAAAACGTTCAAATGTCAACACTGTTTGCTCAATTTTTGCGCCTCTTTCCGCGCCTCCCTCACTCTCATTTTTCAACAAATCACTTCCTCATTTTCTCTGAAATCTCTTGATTTTGAATGATCTCTCCTCCTTTGATTTTTTATGATTCCGCGCGGAAGGGGGTGCAGATGGTGGCACACACGTCGCGAAACGTGCTCTCTTTCTGAGTCATTCCGCAAGCGTTCCACTTTTTTGATGCGCGAGAATGGAATGTGCCATAGAGTTCTGGATCTTTTGGTTTTATGAAAACTGATGAAATTTT
>GL380837.1:0-14821 GCA_000143925.2 Caenorhabditis brenneri | reverse complement strand
GACTTTCTGAACCCCTGGCAAACTAGAAGTCATCAGTTTTTGACTCCGAAGTCTTTTTTTCCAGACAATTCTAGATTACAAAGATATGAAGCTCGTAGATCAAAAAGTGCTCTATTGATCGGTATGAATTTCATATAGGATTGTTACAGAAAATCAGGTAAAAAGTCGAAAGTCGAACTTTTGGTTCAAAATATCCGATTTTTCGGTTTTTTGACACTTTGATCTACTTTTTCTCATACAACTCTATATTATATTTAGACCAATCGATAGAAAAATCTAATTTTCTATCGATTGGTATAAATTTCATATGAGAGTGTTTCAGTAAACGTCCCTGATAAAGCAGAAAAACAAAATTGCTTGTAATGTAATGGATTTTTCTGCTCTTGAGCTCTTTGAGCAATATTTTTATTCGCTAAAACCTTATATGATGTTCGTACCAAACGGTAAAAAATTGTCCATGCTTCCAGATGCATCACAGAAAAAAGTTTAAATCAATGATACTTCCGAGGAAGTCAGCTCTGATTTGAATTTTTTTGAATAAATTTTTCGAAGTCAATTCGAGACATTTTTCGGTCATAAGTTTTTTGTTTTGATAGTTACATCAGATCACTGACGTAAATTTTTTTTTATCTCAACCCGTTGGTATGTACCTACCAAAATTGAACGATAACTCAATTGATTTATTTTTAGTTGCCTATGTGTATGCGTGCCTATACTTACACACATGTATATACGTCTGAAGTTGATAGTGCTCAAAAATTCTATTTAGTTTCTGATTATCCAATTACTCAGATTGTAAATGCATTCACTAGTTTTTCTAGTATTTTGAAAAGTCGTAATTTCTAAAAAACAATAAACTTCAGGCCTATTTTTCTCGATTTCCGCTCATGAGTGGGTGTTTATTAGCTTGAAATGAAATTGTTGTACATTTTGTTTTTCTACTATAGATCATTGGGCACGACAAAAAGCAAATATTGAGGGGGAAACTATTTTGGGATTTGAACTTTTTCTTTCAAATTTTATAACTCGATGGGATTTTAGAACTCCTACAATTTGGTCTAAAACTGCTAGAAATCGATTTTCAGCCGAGTTACAGTCGAAAAACTGGAAAATTTTATTCTGAGCAATTTCACAAAATTTAGCAGAACTGGGCTCAAACTCATGACTTTTGTATTTTGAAAACTGCAAAAGGATCAATAATTCATTTGAAAAAAAAATCCACCTGCCGTGGCGGCCTAGCAAACCGAACCCTGGAAAGTTTGGTCACCAAAGTTTTTACTGGTGTATCTGAAGTTTATATCGTCAGATGCGCCTCCAAAGCTCCTACAATTCGGTCCGTAAACCGTTCCAAAAACTTCATTTCAAACCGAGTCTTAGTCGCAACACTGGAAAATTTTATTCTGAGCAATTTCAAAAAATTGAGCATAACTCGGTTCAAACTTTTGATTTTTGAGTTCTGAAAACTGCAAAACGTTCTGAAAAGCTAGGCCACCATGCTTAGTTACCGTAGTCCCGAGGCTCCACCCCCAAAAACTTTTCTTATTAATACTCTTTCTTATTTTCTCTCTCTCTCCCCCCAAAATCTCATTCAATTTTGCACATAACAACCCACAAGTACACACATTCTCTTATATATATTTCAGTGCTCCAACCCCCTTAATAAAGAAGAACACCCCATTCTTCTTTCGTCGTTTTCTACAACAAGCACATAATATCATCTCGGTTCCTCTTCTACTCCATCCCATCATCATTCTCATCCAACCAACCAATACCACCAATTCCATTCGATATGTTAGTTTGTCCAGCTGCGCACCCCTCCTATACCAGAGTGAATGGGAGGGGAGAGAGGAAGCTATGTGTCTACTACATCTATTTCTCTCTTCACATCCATTTACTATCACCTCGAAATGGCGATTTTTATCCTGGATTTTGTGTGAACTTCCGGTTATCTTGTTTAGAGGGGCTTCTAGGGTTACAGGTTACTGTAATTCCCGGGATACTGTAATTCCCGGAATACTGTAGATTTGAACTTTTCGGGTTGCTTCCGGGTTTTCATGATTTTTATTTTTTTCTTGGCCTCCGGTAAATTCATTTAGACGATTTTTAAGGTTACTGTACCTTCTAGAACTAGGAATACGGTATTTTCGTGAAAATACGATTTCTTGAACCGAATTTGAGAGTCATTCATATAAAAAATGTTATTTCATTCACACTTCCGGTAACCCTTTTTACAGAAGTTTTTTTTGGTTACTGTAGTTTCCAGGGTACGGTAGTCTTAAGAAAAATCGTTCATTTTCGGCATAACTTCAATTTTTCTCTTTGGGTTTCCGGTAACCACACCTGGAAGAATCACAGATGAAAAAATGAGTTACGGTACCTAGGATTACTGTAGCACACTGGAAATTAGAAAAAAAACCGACAGTTTTTGAAGGTTTAACAGCCATCTTTCACGCACCTCAGCCTATCAAAAGTTCCCAACCATGGTAATTATGATTTCTGATCAATTTGGTTTGGTGGCCTAACTTTTCCGAAGTTTGGATTTCTAGGCCACCATGAGAGGCTTCTGTTCCATTTGACTTGCCGATCATTTTCCATTTCTTAGAATCCAAAAACAATGTATTTGAGCAGGGTTGTGCTCGAATTTGTGAAATTGCTCAGAATAAAAATTTCCAATTTTTTGACAATAACACGGCTGAAAATGAAGATTTCAGCCTAGTGTTCGGACCAATGTGTAGGAAATTTTAAGAGGGATGTTACCAATTCTCTAAGGATACGCAACCGATCCCCATTGTTCTTCTTCTATTCAAAAATTACGCAACCGTACCCCGTAGACATCGAGACTAGGTGTCACCAACACACCACCCAGCTTACGTAACAATACTTTTTTTGTTTTTTTTTCTCGAGGAAGGTCGTTAGTAAGAAGAGGAGAATGAAATAAAACAAGGAAAGGCTAGGAACGGTGATTCAGAATTCGTGAAGAAGTTTTCGGGAAGGAGGAGGACAAATGGGTACTGTAGCTTTGCTAAATCTCCGTCTTGTATGAAAGTTTTTGGGGGAAAACTTTTTAGGGACTCTAGATGCGCCATTGTGTGAAGCGGCGAAACCAAACCAAAATCTTTATTCTTGAAGTTTTTATTCTGAGCAATTCCACTAAAACAAGCATAACTAGGCTCAAACTCGCTAGTTTTGGATCCTGAAAAATGAAAAATGATCGGAAAGTCATTGAAAACAAAACCCTCAGGAGTGGCCTAGAAAACCAAATTTCGAGAAAGTTAGGCCACCAACCTATTTTCATTCTAGGCCTTGAATTTTGCATGACTAGATGCGTCTTCAACTTCTCTACAAAATGATAAAAAACTTAACCGAAAATCTTTATTTTAACCCGGGTTATAGTCGAAATACTGGAAAGTTTTATTCTGAGCAATTTCACAAAATTTAATTTAACTCGAAGCGAACTCACCACTTTTCGATACTAAAAACTGATTTTTTGTTGCCCTTTTATGTTTTACCTCTGTTCTCGAAGTTTCCCATACCTATCCATCTAACCATCACAATGAAACCTAATCCTCCCAATCTTTTCGCATAGATTAGTATATCCTCACAGTGTGTGCTCCTCAATTGTTGACATTCCATCAATCATGCACTCGATTATGTGACTTGTCTTCACGATGACTTTTGTAAATACCACTTAGTTATTGTTAATAACTTTTTTTACGGACCTGGCATCATATTTTACGATAGTAGTTTATTTTGCCTTTTTCCCCACAATTTTGGGGGTCTTCTACAGTGATTTTTATGGTTTTTTGAAGTTTTTATCATTAGAGCGCATTTTCTCATTTTTGGATTTTTAAGCATAAGTCACCTACGCCCCCCCCTCTCTCTCTCTCTATCTCGAACACCGCGCGCTCTACTTTGCCCTCTACCCTTGCTGTCGTCGATGTGCCGCGTGGCCTAGTGGTTAGCGCTGCCGAACTTCCATTTTGCACACCCGGGTTCGATCCCAAGTGGGGTGGAACCTTTTTTACTTTTCTTGGGAGTATGGATTTCATGTTTCGGGGTGTATATACTTGATTCTCCTTCACAAACCTGTCCTAAAACCCCAAAAACCCTCAAACTCCTCCTCATAAACTCCTAATCTCCCCCCTTGGACATACCGACAAACAGATTCCATAAAAACGCCGATTTATTGGCGGGAATCCTCCTCGTCCCCGAATTTTAAACTCCTTTTGAATCAGTTTAAAGACAAGATGGTGGGTCGTAAAAGGCGGGGCGAAGACTCCCAAGGCCACGGACACCGGTTGGGACAGATGCGTTTTCCCGCCATATCCCCCACCAAAGAAACGAATGAATGATGATTTACGACGTGTTGCCATTCTATAGAAAAATGCGGAATAAAATTGGGGAAGCTTTATGAGATAGTTTATGAGCCCTAACTTCGTTTTGGAGGCCGCCCTTGGGGGTGGGGCTTGTCATATCTATCCGTATGTTGGTTTGTCCAGATTCCCGAAATTTCTCGTTCATGCGCCTTTAAGGTATAGCCTAAACTTCCAAAAAATAAACCCAAGAATCTTCGAGAACCGATCAAAAATTTCGAAAATCACCTGTCCCCCCCTTCCATTTTCAAATCCCTTTTTCCACCCAATTTCTTCTAAACGGGTCACCACCAATTTCTCTAACCGATCTCCTCAATTTCCACACTATTTTTCTCAATACCTCTTAAATGGGGTGACAATTGTAGGGCGATCGTTCGTCACAGCATGTGCTTCTACTGTATCCATTGGAATTAGCATAAACGGGTAAGGAGAGGGATGATGAGGTGACAGGTTGTCTGTGTGTCCACTTAACACCTCTTCTGGGATTAGGGTGGGAGATTTTGATATACTTTTTTGAATGCAAAATGGGTTAGATGATATTTGAGTTTGCTCGATTGACAATTTTTTTTAAAGGTTTCTTGGGCTTAGGCTTAAAAATCGGGAATAAAGTTTTTAGGCTTAGGCTTAAGACAGTTTGGCTCAGGCTTCATAGGCTTTGGCTTAAGACTTTTAGGCAACAATTTTTAGGTTTAGGCTTCTTAGGCTTCGACGTCTGAGGCTCTGGTATCTTGGGCTTACATTTTTTAGGCTTAGGGTGTTTAGGCTTCTTAGGTCAGGCGCAGGCGCAGCCTGTGCCATTTGGGCTGAGTGAGGCTTAGACTTTGACTTCTCAGGCTCAAGCTTCTCAGTCTCCAGCTCCATAGACTTCTTGCCCTTTTTAGGCTTAAGCTACTTGACCTTAGTCGTTTAGGCCGCTTCTCAGGCTTGAGATTTTTAGGCTTAAGCTTCTTAGGCTTGGACAGCTCAGGCTTAGGATTTTTAGGCTCCGACTTATAAGGCTTCGAACTCTTAAGCTTAGGTCCCTTAGGCTTCGGCTCATGAAGTTCAAGCTGCTTAGGATTGGACAACCTAGGCTTAAGACTTTTAGACCCATGTTAGGTGTGTTAGGTGTGTTTTTTTTGTTAGGTGTGAAAAACTGCAAGTTAACCCTATCGTAACTTCTGTGGAAACTCAAAATTAGATTATTCTTCGCAGGTTGCAATTCCATAGTGTGCACTCTAACTTGGTGATATTTGTTCATCTACATCCCATTGGTGTATAACCAGAAAGCCTCAATTATTACCTAATCCCGGTACACTTGACTTGTGCCCTATGTATACATTTGGAAGAAGGACTTGGGGTGGGAAGTCTAATGTTTTTTTTTTCGGAATGGATTTAGGGATATACACGGAGCCTAAATAATTAGTCAGGGAGTCAGGGGCAGGTGAAGTTTGAAATCGGTTCTGGAAGATTTTCGGTTTTATTTTTGGGCTTAGCCAAGTTATTACTTTTGTTTGAAGCCTTGTAAATTGCTAAAGAAGTTTTTGTACAAAAAATAGGATTTTTATATCAGACGGTAAAGAATTCAAAATCCTGTCGAATGGTTTAAATTTCATTTATGGTTCGAAAAGTGTAAACCAAAACTGAACTGAACGAGTTTTTAGACGAACTTTTGTATTTGATACTTTTAGGATAAGCTTAGGAACACTCACAACGTTCTAAACCTGAACTCTTGGAGTTTACAGCTTCGTTTCGTGTTATTCACATTGCCGATTCTGGGACCTTATGTATCAATCCCCCTCCTTGTTTGACCTCCTTCTCCCCCATCATCATCATAATAAGTGTTGGTAATAAAGAGATACCTCTTCTGTCTTTCTCCGTTAGCTCTTAGGTATCCCATCCCGTTGATTACGTAACTCCCGGCACACAAAGAAGAGGTACTATTATCCATCTTTCTTCGGCATGCAATCTGTGTGTGTCTAAATCGGGGGTGCCCTTTTTTCTTGTGGCTTGTTAGCGTTTTTTTTTTGATGAAGAGGCTTTTATTGAAATAGGCAAATAGTCAAAACATGGTGTCCATTTATACTTTTTTGGCCTATTTTTGCCAGGAAAACTACAGTAATCCTCCGATCTGTACCCCCATGTTTCAAATGCTTTTTTGACGGGCTCTGCTACGGGTTTTCCATTTTTTTGGCCAATTCCCGCCTTACAGTAACCCAGTATGTCCTACTTTCCAATAAAAACCAAAAAAACCGAAATTTAGAGCTCAAAGGTTGCACAAAAGGCGATCTAGTGGCAGCTGCATCACTCTCTCTTTTTTGAATTTCGAAAAAAAAAAGTTCCAAAAAAAGTGAAAGGAGCATATCCTAACACCTGCTAACCACCGAAATGTACTTCTTTTTTTTTTGGAAATTTCGATTTTTTCGTGACGAGGGGTACTGTAGTTGAGATGGCAGTTTTTTGATCCCTGGAGATCTGACTTTTTGAAGATTTCGAAAATCTCAAAAATTGGATTGGTAGATCAAAAAATTCTCTATCAATCGGTATAAATATCGTATAGGGTTTTTCCAGGAAAAGTAGGTCAAAAAGTCGAAAAGGCTGAAAAACTGGATTTTCCTGGTTTTTCGACTTTTTGACCTATTTTTTTTGAAACAATCCAATATGATATTTATACCAATCGATAGAGAATTTTTTGATCTACAAAACCAGGTTTTGTGATTTCCAGAATTCTGCAAAAGCAGCCTCCAGGAAAGTAAAAAACCTGAAGGTTCTACTCTAATGAATAATTCTTTTCACAATCATGTTTGTCCCTAAGTTGGTTTGTCTGGATTTCCGAAATGTTTTTTTATGCGCCTTTCAAAACGTAAGGAATGTATGCTTATCTCCCATTGGTATTTGTGGAAAACCCCATGCGCCTTTAAGGTTCGAAAAACTGGATTCCTTTAAGGTTCGAAAAACTGGATGTTTTTTCCGGAACCCAGATACCGTATTATAACGTTTACAAAGTTGTTTTCAAAAACTTCATGCGCCTTTAAGATTCAGAAACAAGATACTGTATTTTCCCAGGATTTTTTTCGAAACCCTATGCACGTTTAAGATACAAAACCCAAATATTTAAAAACTAGATTTTTCAAAACCTCTATGCGCCTTTAAGGTTTCGCATCTAGATACTGTATGCCACGGATTTCTCAAAATTCCTATGCGCCTAAACCAAATTGGTCCCCCATAATGCATAAACCCCCGTACTCCCACTCGGGAATCTCATTCTCCCTGCAGCCGGGTGGTCCTTGCCCCCCCGTCTCCAATTTATTCCTCCACTTCTCCTCCCCCCAAGAGAGCTGACCTCTTCTTTCCTTCTATTCAGTCTTCATCCCCTCCATCACACCAAAAAAGGGTGAATAGAGTGAATGGATGGGGATGTTGGGGGGGGATAAAAAAGAGGGACGGTTAAGGGGGCGTGACCCTTTCTCAGCGTCTCCACACTCTCCCCGTGGATTATGGGGGTCCCTGAGAAGACAGTCTTCTTTCTCTGCGTCAATTGGTAATGAGGGTTGGGGACACATACACAATAGAGTCCTCCATTCGCTTGTATGTGTATTCGTTTGTTCGCCTATGCATCCACCAATGGGTGGTGGTTTTTTTTTGTAATGCGCCTTTAAGGCCCCCTTTAAGGTTAGGTGTGAACAGATGACCTATTTTGACGGTGTTCTGTAAGAGATAGAAAAAAGTGATCAATTATAAAGTTGTGTAATTTTTAATTTTGAGCAAGTTTGTAATTGAAATTTTTTTGATAGCTATGCTAGGAACCGAGTTATACCGATTTGAAGAGGTTGTGTACCTTTAAGGCTGATATCTTTGCTGAACAGCTTTGTATCTCGATTTCTGTAATAGATAGAAAAAAGTAATCAACTGAAAAGTTGTGTGATTTTTAATTTTGAGCAAGTTTGTAGTTGAAATTTTTTCGATAGCTATGCTGGTTCCCAAGATATACAGGTTTGAACAAGCTGCAAGCCATTTTTTTCATTTTTTCCTTTTTTTTCTGGGAGCGCTATAACTCGGCTCCCGTACTAGATGCAAAAAATTTCTAACATCAAACTTGCTCATTTTGAATTTTACGCATTTTCTAGTTGACACTTTTTCCCCATCTCCACTAACAACCGAGATATTTCATTTGGAAGTGACGGTCCACCCAAGGTGTGAATCCTTTTTTCGCCTTTTTTCGCCTTTTTCTCCCCCCGCCAATTACCACTATTCAAACATTTTTTGGCGGTCCTTTATGGGCCCCTTCCCAGGAGAAAAATTTGATCTACCCCTCCATTCATTTGATCCACACTGCCAATCTCGAGAAGAGGACCATTTTTTGATCTACCCATCGATTTTTATCTTTTTTTCCTCAAATTATCTTGTCCACATCTTTTTTGTTTCCGGTACCCAAGTCGTATTCCGTTATTCCCACACTCGTAAAACTGTCTTGCTACTTTATTGCTCTCTTGATAAGCATCTAAGCGCGATAAAAATCTTGATGGATTGTTACATCTACATGGTCCTGGGATGATGATTAGATGCTTAGAAAAAAGGTAAAAAAAGTTTTGCCACTAGGTGGGGTCGAACCTGGGGACCCCTGTGGCGCGGCGGACAAAATGCTAACCAGTTGCGCCATACGCGCATCTAACGGATGGGGGTGGTAGGGCGTAGAGAAGCGGGGGGTTTTTTGGGTTTTTGGATTCCCGCGGCTTCCGCTTCCGGTTGAAAGGGAGTTAGGTAACAAAGGGATGGTTTTGGTGTTATTAAGACGTAATGTAATTGTCATAAGTATCAGTTGACACCTTCCCTATAATGATCCTTAGCCCTTTGTTCTTTTTAGGCCCTTTTTGTTGGGCAGCGCACTCAGTAACGGGGGCTCTTTGTAAAAAATCAATAAATAGTTATATAGTCAAAATCCAATTTTCTATATATTATTTACTAACCTAATTTTCACCTGCTCCCCTCTCCCCGCCAATATTATTCAATCTCCTGGCTACCAACACAACTTGACGTATGTATTTCTTCATATGCTTCGTATATACCTTGAAAACCCGCAAATTAAACTTTTTCTAATCAAAAAATAATTTTTTCCAGCGCGCCAAGCCCAAAAATGGCGGACCCGAATGGTCAACTCCCATCCGCGACTGCGACAGTGGCCACCGCCGCCGCTGCGGCTGCCCTCACTCAACCGATGATTCCGACGGGATACGAGTACACGTATGGCTTGGACACCACTGGCGCTATTCAGATGCCCGATTATTGGAATGGTAAGAATTTTTTTTTGTAGATCAAACTCAAAAGTGACGATTTTTGACCTTTTCCCTAAAAACCTGAGAATTTGATCTACTTCTTGTTTCAAAGCGCGCGCTGTTTAGGTATAGGTAACCAATCTAATTTGTTTGTGTGCGCGGGAAAATTGAGAATGGAGAAATTAATTTTTGCCCGCTACCACGGCCAAAGTTTTCTCATTTCTTACCTTTTTCGCCATTTTATAACATTTTTCCTTTCATTTCATTCCTTTTTAGTCGAATCTAGACGCTTCAACCTCGTTTTTCATAGATTTTAGAAGTTTTTATCATTAGAGCGCACTTTCTGATTTTTCTTAAAATTTTTATTTTTCTCTATTGATGACGTGTCACCTCCCTTCTTTCCCCCTTTTCCGCGCGCTCCTCTACGCCCTTCTCTCCTCCTTGCATCATGTAACGCGTGGCCTAGTGGCTAACGCTGCCCGTTTTGAATCTGAAGGGGTCGGGTTCAATTCCACATGGAACAAAAACCTTTTTGCTTTTTTTCTAAAAGGGTTTAAGGCTATTTAGAACTATCTAGGAGCCATTTGAGACCATATAAACACAAACTCAATGTTTATTTACTCGAATAACCCACTCAACTAAATCCATTCAAAAAAAAGATAAACATTTCAGCCGGATACCAACTCAACACCTACCAAATGCCACCAGCCGACATTGACTACACCGCAGCATTCGGAGCGGCCGCGGCGGCCACAGTACCCCCACCAACTTCCGTCGGCGACACCACCAACACCACGACGCCTTCTGAAGTGAAGCCGAATCATTTGACGTCGCCAACGACAACATCGCCAACATCCGGCTCCACAACCACAACCACCACGACGACCGATGTGCTCGAGCTGAAACCCACCACTCTCTCCGCCCCCAATGGGACCACGACTACTGAAATTGGAGTGGTGCCAGCAGCCCCGGTGGCCCCAGGACCATTGGACGCGATGACTTCAATGTACGGGGCGTGGCCTACCTACCCGGGATACGATAACAAGGCGTCTGGCTCGGTGCACCCGTACAATATCACTATTCCACCTGCATATCCGTTTGGAGCGGATCCGAGTGCCGCTGATCCGTTGGCCTTTTATCAGACACCTACAGGACAACCAGTGGTAGGTTGGGGCGGGGTCCTGAGGGTCTTGGGGGTTCTAGGCTGGGCTGGGCGGGTGTAGGCTAGTCTGGGCTAGGCTAGGTCTGGGTAGGCTTGGGTACGCTGGTCTAGGCGGGTATAGGCGGGATAGGCTAGGTTAGGCGGATCTATGCGTGTCTAGGCGGGTCTAGGCTAATCTAGGCTGGTCTAGGCTGGCCTGGCCTGGTCTAGGCCCGGCTAGACTAGTCTAGGCGGGCTTTGAATAATCTATGAATGATTAGCCTAGTGGCTAACCGCAATGCTTTTGAAAATCGACGCCCGGGTTCAAACCCCTCAGGAGCTAAAACTTTTTGTTTTTTATCCTGTGAACTTTTTTCGGCACCCGTAGCCTAGTGGCTAACACTCCTGCTCTCAAACTGAAACACTCGGGTTCGAACCCCTTGGTGGCTAAAACGTTTTGTTTTTTTCCTGTGAATTTTTTTTTGGATCCGTGGCCTAGTGGTTAACACTCCTGGTTTCTGAAATTCCACACCCGGGTTCGAACTCCTTGGTGGCTAAACTTTTTGTTTTTTTTTCCTGTGAATTTTTTTTGGACCCGTGGCCTAGTGGCTAACACTCCTGGTCTCTGAAATTCCATACCCGGGTTCAAACCTCTTTGGGGCGAAATCTTTTTTTTTCCATCCCATTTTCCACCGGCGAATGAAATTTCACACCCGACTGTTTCATTTTACATGCCTTCTAAGAGCCTCTCCTTCTCCTCCTTTTTTATGGGTACTTTACCGCCACAAGTTAATCTCGAGGACATACCCCCTCCACACGGGTTTTTATGCATGCATAATCCGCCTCCCTCTCCCCGGGTCCCTTTGATTCGTACCGCCCCCAACCACCCACAAGATGATTGCTTTTCGAAGAAAGGCGGCATGTTCTTTATTGCTAGAGGTGGTCCCGAGAAGGAGGGGTGACCTCGAAAAAGTCACTAATGTAAACATAAAAAAAGTAGAAGAGACATGCCTAAGATGGATTAGTTATGTAATTAAGTGTATATGTATTCGCCGGCGGTGGAAAAGTTTAGCCAACGTGACCTTAAAGGCGCATGGGGGTTTTCGAAAACCAAAATCCAAAATTTCTTTCCAGAATGGTCTCGGCGGCGACACGAACCTCGCCGACTACGGTCACTTTGCGCCAGCAGGCATGAGCCCCCATTTCGACTCGCCCCTCTACCCTGGAATGCCTGGAATGGGTCCAGCCGGCTCCAGCTCCTCGTCTGGAGGTGGTCGCGAGAAGGGTGGATCACGGGCGACGAGCCGCCGACGGCAACAGGGTGGACCACCGTCCACTGGAGCTCTGACACGTCACTCGTCGTCGTCACGACTGTCGGACAATGAGTCGGTGAGCGATGAGAAGGATACGGATCGGCGGTCACAGAATAATGCACGGGAGAGGTGAGTAGGCTTGGGAAGTTGCCCTAAAGGCGCATGGGAGGAGCCTAGGTTGATTTAGGCAAGTCTAGGCAAGTCTAGGCTGGTCTAGGCTAGGCTAGGCTTGTTTAGGCTAGTGTAGGAAAGGTTAGGCTGGTCTAGGATAGTCTAGGCGGGTTTAGGCTAATCTAGGCTGGTTAGGCTGGTCAAGGCTGGTCTAGGCTGGTCTAGGCTGATCTAGGCTGGTCTAGGCTAGTCTAAGCTGGCTTGGGCTGGCTTAGGCTGGTCTAGGCTAGTCTAGGCTAGTCTAGGCTCATCTAGGCTGGTTTAGGCTTGTCTAGACTGGTCTAGGATGGTCTAGGCTGGTCTAGGTTGGTCTAGGCTGGCTGAGGCTGGTCTAGGCTCATCTAGGCTGGTCTAGGCTAGACTAGGCTGGTCTAGGCTGGTCTAGGCTAGTCTAGGCTCACCTAACCCAGCCTAAAATTTTAGTCTGGGCAACACCCCAACTTTCGAATTTCCAGAGTCCGCGTACGTGACATCAACTCGGCGTTCAAGGAGCTCGGCCGTATGTGCACCCAACACAATCAGAATACCGAACGAAATCAGACGAAATTGGGCATTTTGCATAACGCTGTCTCGGTCATCACACAACTTGAGGAGCAGGTGAGCTTTATGCGGTAAATATGGTCCAAACAGCCTAAATTTAGGCCTGAAATGAGCCTAGAATCTTTATTTTGACTCAGGTGCCACTCTAATAGGAGGTTTTGCTCAAAGTGACTGGAAATGGTCATAGAAACTAGAATTTTGGCTGAAAACGGGTCTAGTAGCCCGAATTTTGCTTCAGAGTTAACCCAGACCACCAAATTTGGTCCAAATAGGTCAGGTGCAGCTCTGATAGAGGTTTTTTGTTCAGAATGGCTAAAAATGATCACAAAAACCGGGATTTTGGCTTAAAGCGGCACTAGAAGCTCAAATTTCGCCTTAAAATTGGTCTCAATTGCTTAGATGCCACTTTAAAAGTGTTCGTTGCTCAAAATGGCTCAAAAAGATCCTAGAAACTTCACATTTGGCTAAAAATGCTCTAAAAATGCTCCAAAACCGTCCCAAAAACTCCATTTTCCAGGTCCGCCAACGAAACATGAACCCGAAGGCGATGGTGGGAATGAAGCGAAAAACCGAGTCGGATAAGCTCGAGGAGAATGCCCAATTTGGACATCCACGGTTTCAGTGAATCCAACTCTCTCTCTCCCACACACATACACACAATCAACATTACGGTCCTGTGATTTCCATTTTTTTTTTTGTTGTCGTCGTCTCTCTCTCCACTATAATTTGCATAATGTTCATTCCTTATTTATATATAATCCACCTATTTTTGAATTTTTTGAATTTTAAATTATTTCTCTCTCCTTAACTATTATACCCCTCCAGCCCAATCACCCCCCTAACTTTTCTTGTGATATCGTCAAAACATCCAATAAATTGTAGCAATTCTTTGTGCCGGCGGCGCCCTCTCTTTCGCTCTCTTATCAACGCCCTGCGCTGCTGCCACGGATGATGCACTGGCGGCGCAGTGGCTAACGCGCTCGCTCGTCATGCGGAGGTCACGGGTTCGACCCCACTGTGGCTATTTCTTTTTTTCTTTTTGTTTTTCATTATTTTAAACCGCTGGGAGTCCAATTTGAAGCATCTAGAGAAAATCAAAGAATTCCGCTTCCATATTTCACAGTTGAATTAGCAGTTGAGTAACCACGGCCTCTTTAATTATCTTTCGGGTGTAAATGACACTTTGGAAGATGGGATTGGAAGGAAATGGTGTTAATTAAAGGGTGGAGTTGTTTTTGGGTGAAAGGTATAGAAAGTATGGGGAAAATACTGGGAAAATAAGAGGAAAATACTGCGAATTTCCAGGGCGTCCGGGGGGTTTTCCGAGGTTTTTCCGTGATTTTCAGAGGTTTCAGGGATTTTTTCCCGTGGGTTTTCCGGGATTTTTGTCGGGGTTTTTTTTTGGGTTTGTTCCTGGTTTTTTCCGGGTTTATTCGGGATTTTTCCGGATTTTACCTTTTTTATCCAGTGTTTTTTCAGGCGTTTCCGGGGTTTTTTCAGTGTTTCTGCACAGTTTTTGCAGTGTTTTTCCCAAAAAAAAAACCAAGAATTCAGCAAATACGCTCTAAAGCCAATTATTGATTATTTTTCATAAAAACCATCAAAAAGCACCATGAAAAACTGAAAAAAATTACAGAAAAAGTACAGACCATGTGACATGGAAAAAAAGACAAAAAAGTCTACATTTCTTGGAAAATAGCCTTCCTGACCAGCTCAATAGCGTTAGGATGCTTCAAAATCGCCATATGATCCGCTTGAAACACCTCATGCACGGTGACCTTCTTCCCCTGATTATTATTGATCCAATTGGTGCACACAGTCGCCGATTTCTTATTTACAGTACCATCCCCATCGCCCATGAACTCTGTGGGCGGGTAGTCTGGGAAATATCCAGCAGCCCATTCGAATTTCTCCGGTGTGGGCACCCCGGTTCCATAAATACAGTGAACGGGGACCCCGGGGGCGGTAAGGTTCCCGATGAGCCTGACGGCTTGCTTATATTGCTCCCAACCGACCATGTAGTCAATGTCG
>GL380834.1:0-15393 GCA_000143925.2 Caenorhabditis brenneri | reverse complement strand
AACTGCTATATTTGGTTCTTCTGCTATGGATCGACTACTATAGCCATAGCGGTCGAGACAATATCCATAGCAGTTGAGACATCAAAAATGGAGAAAATAGCAACTAACCCATAGCAGAAGTGACAAATATAACAATAGAGACACTAGCAGTTACAACATAGCAGATAACCACCCCCATAGCAGCTGAGAAATAGCAGTTGAGTATCTACCACTAATATGAAATCTAAGGCCATTCTCTCAAGTGCTTTTTTTTAGCTCATCATTTGCTATTGCTAGAGCTTCTGAGCGCTTTTTCCGACCTCAAAAAACCTCAATTTTTCAGGTGCTCCTAAAATCGAAAACTCTGGAATGGTGTTCACTGGGAACCGAAAGTAACAGGGATGACTCGATCGACGTCGACTATCCTAATCTTGACCAGGATCTTGAGGCGCTTGATGAGAAGGTTTTTGAGATTATGAATAAGGATCCAGCATATACAGGCGGTCGTTATAATGTCGATGGAGCCGATTTCTTCTTCCAGATCAAATGCGATCGATGGTGTGATACAGTGTGTCTTGATGTCAGAAAGACCCCTATTTCTGAAATCTAATTTTATAGTTTTTTGGTGTTATAAACACTTGTTGGTTTTTTGTTCCTGATTTTTTCAATAAAATCTACGGATTCTGGTTTTTACACCCTTTTAGATTGTTTCAGGCTATTTCTAGACATTTCTAGGTCATCTCCCCCTTTTTACCCCAATTCTGAACGTTTTCCCAATGTTTTTGACGATCCCTTTCCCACGATTGTGTCCTGTCCAATTAACACCCACCTGCAACTCGAATGATTCAAAAGACCTGTCAGACTTGATGGATGAACGAGAAGAAATACCTCGATTTTCTTCTCGTTAGGGTTTATTAGTCTATCGTATCTCAGGTCAAATCAGGGAAGGGGGTCCTTATATAGGAAATCACCTAATTACCTTTTGCGAGAAATTGTGAAAGGGGAATTGCACGCTAGTCCGACTGGAATACACTGACTAGCATAGAACCAAAAGGGTTTTTAGAAACAGAGTTCTTCTAGAAAAAGAGTGAACTCAAAGGTGTATAGAACTCGAAATTGTCATCTTCGGCTATTTTCAGGCCATTGTATGCTATTTTTTCGGTTGTTTCGGAATATTTAAAGATATTTTCAGACTAGTTTCAGGCTTTTTGGAGCTCTTTTAAAACTATGTTTTTGCTATTTTCAGGGTATATTCCCGCTCTTTTTTTAGGATGTTTCTAACACATTTTAGCACATTTCGAAGCTATTCCTAAGCCATTTCCAGACCATTTCAAGTCACATCCCCCTTTTTACCCGAAT
Organism: Caenorhabditis brenneri; assembly: GCA_000143925.2. NCBI lineage: Eukaryota > Metazoa > Nematoda > Chromadorea > Rhabditida > Rhabditidae > Caenorhabditis > Caenorhabditis brenneri. Next base: position 14,055 of record GL380834.1, on the reverse strand, counting down.
TATAAACGCATTCCCTCAGGTTTGTACTGTCCAATTAACACCCAACCTGCAACTCGAAATCTTCAAAAGACCTGTCAGATTTGATGGATGAACGAGAAGAAATCCCTCTATTTCTTGTCATTTAGGACCTGTTATCTATCTTATCTCAGGTCAAATCAGGGAAGGGGTCCTCATATAGGAAAAAGGGGGACTTGTACGCTAGTCTTCATCTCCAATCCCATGTAACTGCGCTCCACGGGTGAGACCCATTCACTCCACCTCACGTGGGCAAACACAAATCATTCATTCATTCATTCTGGCTGCCTGATTAGCGGCCTACCTCTCTGGCTACCCGATCAGCGGCCTACCACATTGATTATTTCTAATATTTTTTCATTTTGTCTTCTATTCCCATTGCTTTGGATCATTTCCACGCAATTTGTCGATGGACTTCCACCCTCCAAAAACAAGGTCCAAAGCATTTCTGTTGAATTCGATGGTGGCGCTGTACACAAACCTTAGCGCTGGCTTATGGTGCCACCATTCATGAAGCACAAGGATCGACTTCTCGATGTTCGAAACGAGAACTGGCAGAAGAGCAAGACTGAATACATCAACGGAAACTGGCCAACGATTCAGAACCGGTACAGCTGTATCGATCCTCTTTGCTGGGGGTTTCTACACGGAACTTTGCAAAGAACTTCTTCGAAAAATTGAGATGGCAGCAAAAAAAGATTCATAAAGCACAAGGATCGACCTCTCGATGTGCTACTAGAAACTTCAAATATCAGAACAGAAGCAATCAAGTTTCGAAGACCAAAGAACTGTGGGATTTCACTCCAAAGTTGTCCAAAAAGCAGCTTCCGAGGCTCGATTCGCGACCGTTTTTTGAGAGAAGTTGCCAGGTCGGGACCAGAATGGACAACAGATGACAGCTCGTTCTGGCTCTGTCAGGATTTGAGCTACTTCCACACGATTCTTCACAAAGATTGGTTTGGAGGTATTGAAGATCCCGCCTGAGTTTTTGGTAAGTTCTTTTTCTTTACTTTTTTTTTGCATATGACCTTAACTCTCATTTTTTCAGTACACGGCAGTGATTGCTTGGAATGCTTCGATGCGAAGAATGCTGTCACGCCTTTTAAGGACTCAACTTGCGAGAAATGTAAAGCGGAATGACATCAATGCTGCTCTCTTGAACTTCAAGAAAACCAATTCGTCTGCTCCGCCTGCATCACAAAACGACATGCCGGCGAGCAATGTTACAGAAGACGTGATGGATCACGTAGCAGAAATTTGAGTGATGCAGGACGAAAAATGGAAAATTGGATATCTCAAGTTTTGACAGTAAAAAGTCTGCGATTGTGGTGGAATGCAGCGATGAATGTGGGTGCAGCACTTCATGTCCTCGTCGTGTTCTTGCGATCCAAACTGTGCTTTCGTTGAGACCCACGGTCCATCGGGTCTGTGTCTATGCTCTACGAGACATCAAAGTTGGGGAAGCAGTCAACATTTCATATTGGGGCGATGTCTCGAAACTGGATTTTCTCAAAAAAACAGAAGGACCGCCCAGGATGACGTACAACTTGGTTAGTTAGATTCAAATTAAAGTGCTAACCGATCTAAAAATATTCCTAACTTTCCCTATCGAAACATCACCATGCGCCATTTCATTGGTAGTCACATGAAAAACTATCTCACTCAGTATTATAAAAATTCACGGTTTTTTTCAGCTCAAAACATGCCCGATTGCTCCAAAAGCAGAATGACCTATTCAAGGAATCTGACGAAAAAAAAGGACACGGAGCAAGATATTCCGAAAAAGCCACACAACTCTTCAAACTTTGGAAATCTGCGAATCCGATTAATTCTCGTTGTTTTTTTGTTGAAATAAATCTTTTTGTTGATAGTAATCTTCTGTATTTTTTCCTACAAGAGTATGATTATAAGCTATTCCAAGAGCCTTCATCGCTTTGTCATTTCTCCTTGACGCAAATAGAAACACCCGCCTCCCTGACTCATATTTTTCCTTGTGACACTCCAAAATTCAATCACAACATGCATACACCAAGAACAAAAGGGGTATATAACAACAGGCAAAAACTGAAGATCACTTTTCACTTCAATGCTTTTGCCTTGGATTTTCTTGTGTACTGCAGTCTCTTTGACAGTAGGCTATGGCTACAGTAACCAGGACTACGGTAGCAAGGAGGAATGCAGGAAGTTGAAGCACTTTGATATTGCTGATTCTGCTCTTTTGAATTGCAAAGCTAAGTTTAGGTAAGTGGGAGTACGTTAGATGCATATTTGTGATGGCCCGGCCCAGATTTCACGAGTATGGTTAGATAGGAATGGAATTTTCGAAAATGGGACTAGTAGTACGGTATCTAATCAAGGACCCCGAATTCCCATGTAAATTACAGCAACCTGGAACGCCATGGCAAGCACTACACCATGATAACCTGCCCAAATGACTCCTTTATGTACTCTTTGGTAGCTGAACACGAAGGAAGTGTATTCAATATCTTTGATTCTGAATACCAAGATACTGTAGTTTTAGCAGCAGGGCTCAATGTTGGTGTAGTTGCCAAATGTGATGGGAAACGGTATGTTTTCATCAAAATTGGCTCCTTTTCAAAATTTTGAATTTATTCCAGGACTACGGTAGAGACCACCGATGGGAAGAAGATTAAAATTAAGAGAGTCGCTTGTGTACAGTATACCAGCAATAGGGGTGTAATCGAAACAAGTTCTTCAAGTTCAACCACTTCTACCACTACCACACCTATGCCATGTACCACTTGTGACACTAATAACATTTCCCCATCTGATTGAAGTTTTGGTGCCTATGTCTTTTATGAGTAAGTCTTTGTTTAACAGAACTAAAGTAGTACAATAGCACATGACTCTAACGTTTTTGAAACCTAGGTACCGTACCACGTGCTACAGAACCATACGACTAAGGTAGTACGGTAACCATGATCTTTATACAGAAACGTGGCACTCTAATTACAATACTACCGTACTATATGGCTAGGACGCAGCAGTACGATAGTACTACAGTTATACAGTGCCAAACAAGTACAGTAATGTGGAACCACAAAACTATGTGACTACAGTACCACGTGACTACCGTACTATAATACAGTAGTGCTGAAGACCTACATGACTACAACACACCTAACTACCGTAACACTGTACCCCAACCTAAAAATACCATTTCCAGAGACCTAATCACCACCCCTGGTGAGTGCAAAAAAGCAACGGCGACATGCACAGCTCCCGGATTACCATGTAGAAGTGTTATTATGACGGTTTTCGCTCCCAATATAATGCACCCCTTGTACTCAGCCACTCCTGATCTTACCCTAAGCACTGAGATCACATGTCAGTCGGATGGGACCTGGAAACTTGAAGAGGCAGCGTGAGTTCTCCATGAAGGAAAAGTTCTTGAGGTAGAATCTAGATTTTCAGGTATGGAATCACTCAAATCAATTGTGGTGGAACGAATTGCTGGGGAGATTAATGATCATTGATTGATTTCTTTTTGAGAATGAACTGTTGCTTATTATTTTATTCGAGAATGACACTCCAAAATTACGCTTTGCCGAATTGCTCAGTGTAACTTTTACAAATTACGCTTATTCTACACTTTGGCCTATCAGTCCTCTCTCCAGCAGGATGCAATCACGCTCCATTGTAGGATGGAAGAGAAAACTACTTTGGTCACGGCCACCTATATGGCAGGAAAGGGGGAGACGATAATGCATACACAAAAGGTCATGAAGTGAGATGCAACTGCGCTCCATTGGTGAAACACCACTGTTTTCCCGCCTTGACTCCCCACCTCTTGAGATAGTCCAAGACAAACATCATTCATTCATTCATTCTGGCTGCCCGACTAGCGGCCTACCATGGCTGCCCGGTCGACGGCCTCCCTCTTTGATTATTTTTAATATTGATTTTCACCGTTCTCTACTATTTCCATGTGGAGTTTGCTGCGTTCGATATTGTTGAAGGTGAGTATAAATATAAGGTTTTCAAGTCGTAGTCATAGTTGCTGAACCGGGTCCAGATATGCTGATAATTTTGACCGCATTGAGTCTGAGAACGTTACAGCAATGGGAGTTTCAGTTCTGAATTTGGAGATAGATAAAAATGCACAACATTCCCGAAATTAAAACAAATTCTATCGTTTTTCAGTTGTTCCCGAGCTCACACCGTCCCCGCCGAACAGCAAGCCGTCCCCGTGTCAGCAGGGCTTCAACCCCAGCACCTCGCCCTTGCTCAAAGATCATCCGCAAGGACGATGTGGTACTTGCCACCTTCCATGAAGACATCCCGGTGTCGAAGGTTAGTAGGCAGCAAAAAACGTCACTCAATTTGAAAACAAAACACGTTTATTTTCAGGAACCCACGAGGGACTGGATCATATTCGAGGCACTGAAGATTGACGGAGAATCATCCACAGTTGAAGATCATACTGGAAAATTATGAAAGCAACGACAAAACGGACTGCTCGTTGAAAGTGAGTTTCAGAGGAGGTCAACCTAAAGCATAGTTCTTCCTTTTTTCGCTTTTCTTTAAGAATTCTCTGGGATAATTCAAGTATTCTTCAATTACTCCAAAAGAAATTGCAAATATTTTCCCCAAACCATAAATTAATTTTTTTGAATTTTCAGCTCCAGAGCAAAAAAATCTACGCCTTCTCATCAAAAGAACAGATCTACTATAATGTAAGTTGTCCTACAAATTGGTTTATCGCTTTTGATCTCCCTTTTTTTAGGTTGACATCGCTGAAATCACCGCTTCCGGAAAGATTCGACTCCATTGGCACGCCTATCCTATCAAAGGGACAAAGTTGTTCTCAAACGTTTTGTGGACAAGGAAGAGGAAGCTGTGGCTAAGTTGAAGGACCGACTGGAGCTCATGGAGGTCGAGAACGAGCTGATGAAATCCGAGGTTGCAGCTTTGCTGGAAATCACAATAGAAGACAGAAAGGGCAGGGCGCTGAAGATGAAAGACGATCCACAAATCCGTGTTGGAGAACAGTACCAGGCAAAAACCGAAGTTGTTTCTGATGGATTGCTTGGAACTGGTTCAGAAACCGGAAAAAAATTTCAAAGAAGTTCTATGGATACCTCCAACTTCAATGCAAATACAATCAGCTCTCGAGAAAACAAAATCGCCAAAAGTTGAAAATATCTAGTAGCCAACGTGTACTGGAGAGCAATTTGGAGGCAATTCGAAGGACACATTCCGCTTGAAACAGCTCTCGAGCACCTCAAAGACAACGACTACGACTTCATTGCCAGCTCTACCGTGCAGCTACAGATGATCACAAAGAAGAATGAGGAAATCCGATCAAAGGAGACAAAGCCTTCATGCCGACAATCAAAGCAATGGCCTTCAACCCAGCCTACAGTACCCCGTCTACAGTACAAGCTGCAGTCGCGACAGACTCAGATTGTCACAAGGAGGAATGCGGAACTCCAATCAAAGGAGATGACGCAGTGATCACGACGAAAGGCAAAGCCTTCGTGCCGACGTTCAAGGCAATGGCTTTTAATCCGACAAAATCCGATTGGGGACCAATCTCAATTATGATTGACACGGGATCAGATCTCTCATTCATCACGAAGAGTCTACACCAACGATGGGAACTCCCCAACAAAGAGGAATAAGTCATCAGAAGCAGGAACTTCGGCTCTGAAAAAGCTTCTTCAAAGACGTTCACTCACTTGAAGCCAGGGGTACTCGAGAAAATCAATATTTGTGAAAACAAATGATGGTTTATGGATGGTGAAACAATGAATCAAATTGCACTTCTCGAACAATGGAAACAAGCGAATGAACTGCAGATCAGAACAAGTAAGACCTATTTGTTCATGCCATACAAAAGGGGATTCAGGATTTCCCCACGAAAATCAAACCAGAGCTATTCGAACGTTCCGTCACATTCCGGCTCCCAGAATACTTCCAATTCTGGCAATACAAACTTCTCGATATTGGATTTGCTGAGGATCACGAATTGGTCCTTCAAGTTGAGAAACTTGCAAGTAATCCGAACCGACAAGTGGTAAGAAAATAAAACTATTACAGATTTAACGCAAACTTTTTAAAGGAGGCCTGTCACCAGTGTGTACTCCCGGGAGCATCATTCCCGGGAACCCGGGAACGGGAATTTTTCACTCCCGGGATTCCCGGTACTCAGTCCCGGGATTCCCGTTCCCGTCCCGGGAATCCCGGGATTCCCGAGTCTTCATTCCCGGGAATCCCGGGAATCCCGGGACGGGAACGGGAACATTTTCCCGTTTTCCCGGGAATTAAGTTCCCGGGAGTACACACTGCCTGTCACTAAAAAAAAGTAGGTGAGATTTTTACATCATCGGATAGAGCTCGCCGAGTTACATCGAAAAGTCTCTTACCATTTTTTACGAAAATCACTTTTAGGTCACGTTTTGGGGCCTCGAATGAGGAGCTTACGCGTGGCTCTACACGCGAGAAAAGCTGTCGCGTTGGGAGTACTCTTCAGAAATTAGCTCCTAACTTTTGAAAGAAGCGTTTTCATGAAAAATGATCAACTACAAAGTTGTTCCTCATGAAATTTGTAACAACTTTCTAGTACATCATTTTTTGATGTCATGTCTAGTTTTTGAGATATAATCCACGGAAGATGAGGTACAAGAAAATGGTACTCTTATCGACAGTTTGAGATACAAAGTGATTTTCGTAAAAAATGGTAAGAGACTTTTCGATGTAACTCGGCGAGCTCTATCCGATGATGTAAAAATCTCACCTACTTTTTTTTAGTGGCAGGCCTCCTTTAAAGGTGTTTTCAAAACCTCAAGTTCATCTTTCAGCGTCAGATATCGCCATCGATAAACGATTCATTCGAATTCAACGAAGTGGTTCCCAGCAATCTCGATTCTTCAGCCAGCAACACCAAAAGCATTGTTTTGCAAAAAGCTTTTGAACAATTAATGTTATAAAAATGTTATCCTAATTGAAAATTTCTAAATAAAAATAATGAACTCAACTGTGTTGAATTAGAAACTGTAAACAGAAAGATTAAAACAGCCTAACCAAATTTCTGTGGATCATATCTAGAAAACTAGTCATGGAATCAAAAATTCTTCAACTACAAAGTTGTTACAAATTACGCTTATTCTATGATTTGCACGGCACCCTCAATCCGGAATCTAGCTAACGCGCACTTACTGCACTCTGCTTCTCGGCGTCTCTCTCTTTCATCATACTCTCTCGTCGGAAGTGGCAGTTTTTCAGCTTTTTCAGACCGAAAAATGTATTTTCGTGAAAAAGTGACTCACATCGATTGGAGAGGAGTTCAAGAGCTACAATTTAAGCTATCGAACGTCAAAATTCATTGTGTTTTCGCTGAGATCCTATTGATTTTCTAATTTTTCACTCAAAAAATTCTAGTTTTCCGAGAAATATGAAAGTTGAGCTCAGAATTTTTGTACGAAAACTTGTTTCTATTTTTAAAACACGTGATATTCCATGTAAGGTGTTCTTCGAACACAGTAAAAAGCCAAAATCAGGAAATTACTGCTGAGCACAGCGAGACGCAGAGAAGCAGAGTGCAGTCACTGCGGGCCAGCTCGATTCCGGATAGAGGGTGCTCTCTCTCGCAGGATGCAATCACGCTCCATTTTAGGATGGAAGAGAAAATTACTTTGGTCACGGGCACCTACATGGCAGGAAAGGGGGGAGACGATAATGCAAACACAGGTCCTTATACTCCCACACACAAGAGGTCAAGAAGTAGGATGCAACTGCGCCCCACTGAATCGTGGTGAGACCCCACTGTTCTCCTTGACTCCCCTCCTCTTGAGGCAGGCCGAGACAAACATCATTCATTCATTCATTCTGGCTGCCTGACTAGCGGCCTATCCCTCTGGCTGCTCGGTCAGCGGCCTCCTTTCTTTGATTATTTTTAATCGATTTCTACCGTTTTCTACTATTGCCATGTCGATTTTGCTGCTGTGGATGTGGATTTCGCTGCAATGTTGAAGGTGAGTATAAATATAAGGTTTTCAAGTAAAAAAAAAGTCATGGATGCCTGGAGCCGGACCAGTGAACCCATGTTCAGGTATGATGATACTTCTGGCAGCATTGAGTCTGAGCAGAGAGCGAGAGAGAAAAAGAGGGAGAGGGAGAAAGAGAGAGAGAGAGAGAGAGAGAGAGAGAGAGAGAGAGAAAGAGAGAGAGGGAAAAAGAGAGAGAGAGAGAGAGAGAGAGAGGGAGAAAGAGAGAGAGAGAAAGAGAGGGAGTAAGAGAGAGAGAAAGAGAGAGAAAGAGAGAGAGAGAGGAAGAAAGAGGGAGAGAGAGAGAGAGAGAAAGATTAACCACCTATTTCCATCCAATTCTATTTTTCCTATTTTTCAGTTTATATGAATGCTACTCTCCTCGCAATGTACAATGCTATCATCAACACAACTGCCACCGGATTTCCACTAGTGCTCCCTGTTATCCCGGCAGCTACTCCGGCAGCCACCGCAACATCAAACCACAAAGCAGAAAAAGAAAGTGAGCGACGGGATAAAACTAACGAACGATTCGCAGAACTTCAATGGAAAGATGAGGCAAGTCTCAGTTTCCTAAGTCACTATGTCTAATAATCGTGCTTTTCAGCCAAGCCAACATCTTGAAATATGCATTGAAAGCCGCGATCAGGCATAAGAGGGAATTCTACAGGACCCGCGCAGTCGAGGTCTCAATACGTGGATCTTCAACACTTGGAATCCTGCCCAAAGAGTGGAGAAGTTGTTCGAAGGTTTCCGGGATGTCGTATTGCTAGTCTTCACTCCGAAAACTGCACCAGCAAATCCACCAGCTCTTTAGACCGCAGCATTTTGAAAAATCGAAGTTTCTCAGAAGATGGACGTTCCGGCCGAGATTCCAAGAGTGATCAGCCGAGATTCCAAGAGTGACAAAGTACAGCAGTTTCATCCGATTATGCGCAATAGGCTGCGAAATCGGGATTGGCAAAAAATACACAGTTGTTTTGATGCATCTACAGTTTGCCGTTGATTTTTTGAATCGAATTTGCCAAATTGAAAATGGAAACAAACGAAGAAATTCAAAAACCAGAAAGAGTTCACAAGATAAATCGAAAAATCATAAAGAACTGCTCAACCCTGATATACAAATGACTTTGGAAGAAATTGTCCGATACTATGGTTGTTTTATTTCACCGTCAGCTCAAGACCCCGGAAAATATTCTGGAGTTTGAAGTTAACGTCTCGAACAACTTGGCGGGACGAATCAGGAAAGCTCCAGTAACAAAGAATGACTTGGCAGATCAACTGGCCGAGAATTCATGCAGAATATAATGAAGTCAATCAACCACCAGTTATCAGTCAAAGCATGCAGCATTGATGTCTCTTGCCTCAGTACTGCCATGTGGTTTCTTCCTTACTTGAAGCCAGGGGTACTCGAGAAAATCACTATTCGGAAATCAACTGGTGGTTTTTGGATGATGAAACAATGGAATAAGTTGCACTTCTCGAACAATGGAAACAAGCGAATGAACTCTTGAATTCTGAACAGGTAAGATATCAATGGTGTTTTTAAGATTCCAATTCCAACTTTCAGAGTCAGATATCGCCATCGATAAACGATTCATTCGAATTCAACGAAGTGGTTCCCAGCGACCTCGATTCTTTACCCAGCAACACAAAAATCATTGTTTTGCAAAGAGCTTTTGAACAATTGGTTTTATAAAAAATGATTGAAAATTTGTGAGAAAATATTATGAATTATAATGTGTTGAATTAAATCAACTTTCAATTCTTAATTTTGTCCCAGAGATAATCACCATTTCTGGCATTTTTGGAGTTACCTTTGTTCTTTATTCTCATGCTCTTTGTACCATTTCAATGATTCCTGTCTCAATAACTTCTCAATCTTATATTTCTTCAATGCAATTCCGATAATCAACAATTTCGCTTTTTTTTAAATCTTTGTTCGCAAGTTATGTTAATAGTCATCTTCATTAAACTGAGAAGTTTCTTTTGGCACAAGAAATTCCGAAGATTTTTATGTATTTCAATTGACTTTCTATAAATTTTCAATAAATACTCTGTAATTCGAGTGAGTTTGAACCATTTGTTTTTTGAAAATTCAGCTGCACCACATTTTTTTGGAAACCAATTTTACTCCAGACCGACTGAAGAAATCCAACTAATTTTTATTATGGTATTTAGTATATTTTACATGTCTGGCTTCGATCAAACATTGGAATTTAGTCATGATTGAACATCTATAACAAGTGTGAACAAAAACGCCGAATTTTTATAAATAGAATGGTAAAAAGTTTTGGATAACCGATGACAAACTTCTTTCCCACATCAAATCCTCATTTCCCAAAACAAAAAGCCATTTATGATTGTTTTATCGCTCGCTTTAACATTCCATTCATACTTTTAACCAGTTCACATAAATGAAACTGCCAAGTTAAAACAATTGGAATTTTCATTCTGTTTCTCATTCAAATGTTGACCTCATCTTGAAAACCTGAGGTTTATTTTATATGACATTTTCTTAACACCGATTATGTAACTTATTCAACAAACGATTTCCTTTTTGATTCCCAGAAAACTTGCCCTGACATTATTATCAGAAACTGTGAGAAGAATATTAATAATCTGAACGCTTTTCTTATAGTCTTTTTTCTGATCGAAATACTAGCCATGAAATCAAAAAATTATTAACTACAGAATTGATACAAATTACGCTTATTCTAAGATTTGCACGGCACCCTCAATCCGGAATCTAGCTGACGCGCACTTACCACACTCTGTTTCTCTGCGTCTTTCTCTTTCACCATACTCTCTCGTGAAAAATCACAGTTGCTCAGCTTTTTCAGACCGAGAAAAGTATTTTCGTGAAAAAGTGACTTATACCGATTGAAGAGGAGTTCAAGAGCTACAATTTAAGCTATCGAACGTCAAAATTCATTGTGTTTTCGCTGAGATCCTATTGATTTTCAAATTTTTCACTGAAAAATTCTAGTTTTCTGATAAATATGAAAGTTGAGCTCAGAATCTTTGTACGAAAACTTATTTCTATTTTTAAAACACGTGATATTCCATGTAAGGTGTTCTTCGAACAGAGTAAAAAGCCAAAATCAGGGAATTACGGCTGAGAACAGCGAGACGCAGAGAAGCAGAGTGCAGTCACTGCGGGCCAGCTCGATTCCGGATAGAGGGTGCTCTCTCTCGCAGGATGCAATCACGCTCCATTTTAGGATGGAAGAGAAAATTACTTTGGTCACGGGCACCTACATGGCAGGAAAGGGGGGGGGAGACGATAATGCAAACACAGGTCCTTATACTCCCACACACAAGAGGCACGGTTCGGCCAAAAAAACACGAGGCCGAGAAATAAAAAAGTTTGATACGAAGTCGGCAGCGAATTTGACCGCAATCTGACGCGGCAGTGTTTGCGACTCGCGTACCGTAACCCACACAAAAATTCGCGTTTTCAATCGCATTTTTCTTTTAAAAAGCTAAAAAGCAAGCAGGAAGTCTCGGAAAATCAATGAAATAGGACAAAACTGCCATAAAAACTTACCTATTATATTTATACCTAGAATTTACTGAAAATGTAGGCGTAAAAAATTTAAACGAGCTATTTTCTCGAAGATTAGACAGCTTTAAGTTTTTATGGGAAATCCGATCATGAGCCCTATGAAGTTGTTTTGTCAAAACGTTCACCACATACAAGAGCAAGTTTTGACAAAGTTTCAAAACAATTGTGGCATTCTTTCCCGAGATATTTTTGATTTAGTGATTTTTGGGTACTTTTTTTTGACATTTCGTCGGATTTCTCAAAAGCTAGGTAATGAACCCTATAAAGTTTTTATATCAAAATGTTCAGGACACTCAGGAGCAAGTATTGGGAAAGTTTCAGAAAATTTGTGGCATTTTTTCGCGAGATATCTCTGATTTTGTGATTTTTTGGCACTATTTTTCGACGATTTCTCAATTCTCTCAAAAGTTAGGTCATGAACCTTATGAAGTTTTTATATCAAAATGATCAGCACACCCCCGAGCAAGTTTTGTGCAAGTTTCAGAAAATTTGTGGCATTATTTGTAGAGTTATGATTGTTTGAAGACTTAATTTTGCTGTAAAACTTCGATGAATTATTTTCCAACGATATTGCGAAAGGGCGCCTAAAAAATTTTGCAATGCTCTATTTGAACAATATTTCAGTAAAAATAAGCTGAAAAATTCGTGAAAACGCATTAAGAACGGTATTTGAAATGTAACGCTTTATCGCTTGGCGGCCGCCGCTGCCGAATTTCCTCGGCCGCGGTCGCGGCAGCCGAACCGTGGAGGTCAAGAAGTAGGATGCAACTGCGCCCCACTGAATCGTGGTGAGACCCCACTGTTCTCCTTGACTCCCCTCCTCTTGAGGTAGGCCGAGACAAACATCATTCATTCATTCATTCTGGCTGCCTGACTAGCGGCCTATCCCTCTGGCTGCTCGGTCAGCGGCCTCCTTTCTTTGATTATTTTTAATCGATTTCTACCGTTTTCTACTATTGCCATGTCGATTTTGCTGCTGTGGATGTGGATTTCACTGATGTGGTGAAGGTGAGTATAAATATAAAGATTTAAAGTCAAAAAATAGTCATAGACGCTTGGAGACGGACCAGTGAACCCGGGTTTAGGCATGCTGATACTTCTGACAGCATTGAGTCTGAGCAGAGAGCGAGAGAGAAAAAGAGGGAGAGGGAGAAAGAGAGAGAGAGAGAGAAAGAGAGAGAGGGAAAAAGAGAGAGAGAGGGAGTAAGAGAGAGAGAAAGAGAGAGAAAGAGAGAGAGAGAGGGAGAAAGAGAGAGAGAGAGAGAGAAAGATTAACCACCTATTTCCATCCAATTCTATTTGTCCTATTTTTCAGTTTATATGAATGCTACTCTCCTCGCAATGTACAATGCTATCATCAACACAACTGCCACCGGATTTCCACTAGTGCTCCCTCTTATCCACACAAAGCAGAAAAAGAAAGTGAGCGACGGGATAAAACTAACGAACGATTCGCAGAACTTCAAAAATTGGCTAGAAAGGATTACAATGGAAAGATGAGGCAAGTCTCAGTTTCCTAACTCACTATGTCTAATAATCGTACTTTTCAGCCAAGCCAACATCTTGAAATATGCATTGAAAGCCGCGATCAAGCATAAGAGGGAATTCTTCGGTGACCCGCGTAGTGGAGAAGTTGTTCGAAGGTTTCCGGGATGTCGTATTGCCAGTTTTCACTCCGAAAACTGCACCAGCAAACCCACCAGCTCTTTCGACCGCAGCATTTTGAAAAATCGAAGTTTCTCAGAAGATGGACGTTCCGTGCGAATCAGCCGTGATTTTGACCCAAAGAGTGAGAAAGTTCAGCAGTTTCATCCGATTCTGCGCAAAAGGATGCGAAATCGGGATTGGCGAAAAATACACTGTTGTTTTGATGCATACACAGTTTGCCGTTGATTTTTTTAATCGAATTGGCCAAATTGAAAATGGAAACAAACGAAGAAATTCAAAAACCAGAAAGAGTTCACAAGATAAATCGAAAAATCATGAAGAACTGCTCAACCCTGATATACAAATGACTTTGGAAGAAATTGTCCGATACTATGGTTGTTTTATTTCACCATCAGGGCAGATCAATAGAGTAACCGTTCCTGTTTTTCGAAATGGTCGTTTTCTTCTGATTCACTACGGCAGAGATGCTGATGATAAAGTACGCGCACACATCATGGATTCCAAGCTGTCTGGTACGAAGGGTGGATTTTTGTCTGATGAAGAAGCTCAGCTGATTGGTGGACAAATATTAAATGTTCCTCCACAGGATGTGCTTCCATCTTAGGCAAGTAGCAGTCAAATCCCGTACCAATCAAACGACTTTGATTGCGGCCTGCATACTATTTTGAGTGCAGAAGCTTGTCTTTGTGACAGCAGGTTCAATCCGGATATCAAAAGTCTTTCTGCTACTAGAAACCCAAATGGTGAAACAATCAATCAAGTCCGTGTCATTTTTAGGTTGGAGATTACAATACA
>GL380833.1:3474-14365 GCA_000143925.2 Caenorhabditis brenneri | reverse complement strand
ACTGGAATGATTATGCCTGGTTTGGATAAGGTATATATTTACTTAAACCGGTTTGGGAGGGGGGGTTCAGGGTGGTAAAACTGTTTTCTTGACCTACTTTTATGTTTTCGTAAGTAGAAGACGGATGATTGATAGGGTAATTAGAGAGGGGTGGGGTTTGAAGGCGGATATCTCGGAATCCTGAACAGATAGCAAAAAACTTTGTATCGCAAAGTTGTAGCTTTTTAAATTTCCAACAAGTTTGCAGTTGACAACTTTTTTCTAGCTTTGTTAGTTTTTGAGATCAGAGTCATCAAAGTTGAGGGCATGATATGCTTCTCTGCGTATCTCATTCTTTTGGTTTTGAGCGTCTATATCTCGGGAACTAAAGAAGTTAGAAAAAAGTTGTCAACTACAAACTTGTAGATCTTTGAATTTCAAGCAAATTTTATGTTGACAACTTTTTTCTAGCTCCGCTGGTTTTTGAGATATAAACACCCGAAGCAAAATCCCGCCACGCCCACAACGAAGTGTAGTGTGTACTCTCTTAGATTCAAGTCGTTATATCTCTTGAAGTGAAATAGCTAGAAAGAAGTTGTCAACACAAAATTTGCTCAAAATTAAAAAATCTACAAGTTTGTAGTTGAAAACTTTTTTCAAATAGCCAATCTAAAAAAATCTGCCCAAGACTGTAAACCCATAACTCCATCCTATCATTTTTCCAGGGTCTAAAAGGAATGTGTTCCGAAGAGCTCCGCAAAATCCGTGTCCCGTACCGCCTGAGCCGAAAAAGCAAGAGCAAAGTGTGGAAGAACATTCCGAACGACGAGAACTGGCTGATCTTCAACGTTGAAATGATCGAAGTCAAGCCGTACACTCCAGAAGGACAATTCAAATTTTTGGATCTAAATGAAGACGGAAAATTGACAAATGAAGAAGTTCAAGAATTCCAAAAGAAGATAAAGAAAGAGTTTGGAAAGACATGGAAAAACGAGGATATCGATAATGTTTCAGCTGCTTCTTATTATATTAAGTGAGTTTTGCATTATTTTATGGTCAGATCAACATATCTCGGTAGCCTTTAAAGCTATCAAAAAGTGATCAACTAGTAAAATATTTGAAATTATTTGCTAAGCATTTCTTTAGTTGACTACTTTTTGATAGCTTCAAAAGCAACCGAGATATGCTGCTCTGAACATACAGTTCACCTCTTCCGCAGGTTTTTATAGATACTGTATGTTCAGAGCAGTATATCTCGGTTGTTTTTGAAGCTATCGAAAAATTGTCAACTTGTGAAATGTTTAAAATAATTTGTTCAACATTTCTTTAGTTGACCACTTTTTGATAGCTACAGAGGCAACCGAGATATACGGCTTTGAACATACAGTACTGGGCGTGTCCGAATTTCAGTCTAGTTTTTAGTGGGCAGGCTCATTTAGCTCCCCCATTTTTACCCCTCAAATTGCAGGTACTTCGACATAAATGGTGACGGAGAAGTTAGTGAGTCAGAGTGGTTGAAAATCATGGAAAGGGATCAAAAGCTGATGAATGCTAGTGAGAAGACAAAGGAAAAAGGAAGGAAGAGGGATCCTGGAATCGGATGGATTTTGGATTTTAACAATGATGGAATTGTTTCTTATAAGGTACTGTAATGCCGTCGAATGTGGTGCAGAGTACGCCAGATAGGGCTTTCTGGATGATGGCTCTCGCCACGAAAACTCCTGACTACGTTAGATCGGGGAGACCAGTGTCAGACACCCGTTCTGACCAATCGGTCTTTTTTTCCAAAACCGAATAAATTCCAGGAAAATGACGAGGCCGATGAGAAATTCGAAGCTGGACCGACTCTTCTGCCAACTGAATCTAAAGATGAATTGTAACTTTGTCAAATTGTTTCATGACTTTTTTCAATGCTAATAAATTTTTTTGTTTCTAGCTACAGTATTATTACGGCGTATGGCTCAACAATCGCGCTCTACCGAAATTCGCTCTGTCATTTGTTTGCCAATTATACCCCCAACCAGTCTTAATGCAAGTGCTGGCCGTAGATCCGACAACTTGACGGCCCCGATATCTCACCACGAAAACTACCGTATAAATTTAATTTTTACCGTTAGAAATTTCGAAAATGTTAATTTATTTATCGAGTGTCATCAATTTCAAACGATTTTTAACGAATACTGTTTTTTTTCTGAAGGAAAGCTATAGAAATCGCTGAAAATCGACGGAAATCGATAAATCTTACGGTAGCAATTAAATTAATACGGTAGTTTTCGTGGTGACATATCGGGGGCCGTCAAGTTGTCGGGACTTCGGCCAGAACTTGCTTTTACAGAAACTTTTTGATTCAAAATTCACTACAAAATGCGTTTTCCTCTCTATTTTTCTTATCACCCCAACTAACCATTTCGGTCTCTTATCGTTTGCTCCCAACTCAATTGTCATTTTATCATCATTCCGTATATATAGTGTGACGCATCAGAAAATTTTTACTTTGACACTCTAAAAACTCTGGAAATGTGCGACGAACAACTCCAAGATCTCGAGGACTACATCCAATATCAATTCGATGATATTCCATCGTTCAAGCTCGCATTGTTCCTGAATTCCGGGGAGATTAAGGTGAAAATTGCAATTGGAGAGGTTGAGGAGGTAAGCTGCTCTTCATGGGCTCACGGTGAACTTTTTTGTACGTGTTTTCAACAGGTTTGGGCTCTGTCTTACCGTAAGGTCGCATGTCAACTGGGTGGCGACTCAGCGATACGTAGGCATTTTTCTCATTTTGTTGAAAAATTAAAAATCAGGGCCTAAGCTTTTTTGAATCAAATTGAATATAACTTTTTCTTCGCATCATGTTGAATATATTATTGACAGAATTTGATCGAAAGTTGTTACTTAAAAGTGCTCTGGAAACATGGTGCGCGCTCCTTCGGCTTAAGCGCGGCTTACTGTCCCATTTTAAAGACGCAATATGAAATTTGTAAAGGTCCGTGTGAGATGGAGCGTGGAAACCGAAAAAAAAATAGTAGGTACAAAAAAAATTTACCGTGTAGAGTCTCTATAAACTTCAATTTTTTCAGAACCTCATCGAATCGCTGATCTCCAACAACCTCCACAATCCACCTACATCCTTCTACCTAGGCACATATAATTTCTCCCAACAGTCTAACAGCGGGAAACTTCTGAAATACACAACTGATTCCTCATCTCCAAGGATTTATGCCCTAACAAAGGATGAGAACACTTTGATTGTCTACTGTTGTGGCACCACTCTAGACGGGGATGAGGGACGGGTGGTGGAGTTGATGACTGATTTGTTGTATTGATTTTTGCTGAAATGTGAATGAAGAATTGTAAATTGAAGTCTTGAAAAAAAAAACTTCGGCGCCGTCCAGAATGGGGGTCTAAAGTTTGAAAAAAAGGTGTGCTAGCCACTGCGCCACTGGGGACAACATTCCCTAGTAATTTACGGGCATATCTCGGTTGTCTTCATAGCTATCAGAAAATGATCAACTAGTAAAATGTGCAAAATTTTTTGCTTAATATTTCTCTAGTCAACAACTTTTTGATATCTTCAACGGCAGCCGAGATATGCTGCTTTGAACATGTAGTGCAGGGTGTGCCTCTGCTAAAGATGTTGGAGATGTTCAAAGAAGTATATCTTGGTTGTCATTAGAGCTATCAAAAACCGGTCAACTAGTAAAATGTGCAAAATAATTTGCTTTAAATTTCTTTAGTTGACAACTTTTCGATAACTTCAATGGCAACCGAGATATTCTAATCTTGACATGTGGTGCAGGGAGTACCCCTGCTAAAGATGTTAGGAATGTTCAAAGAAGTATATCTCGGTTGTCTTTAGAGCAATCAAGAAACTTTCAACTAATAAAGTATTTAAAATCTTTTGTTAAACATTTCTTTAGTTGACAACTTTTTGATAGCTTCAAAGACAACTGAGATATGCTGCTCTGAACATACAGAGTGCATGCATCTCTGGATTATCTGAGTTGTTCTGCCCCCTTATCCCTGTTTAAGTGTTGTCAACCATTTCAATCAAAAAACAAACCTTTATTAGAATTTCAACAAAAAAATTTTCACACAATAACACCACGTCGCTCAGCTTGCTCATCCAACCGCTTATTCTTGTCCAATGTCCCATTGAAAACCAGCACAGCATACAAAACCACCGCGTAGAAACAGACAAACTGTTGGTGAGAGATTGGCGGAGGCCGTGGAAGAGTGCCCTGATATCCAAAATATGGGAAGCAAATGACGAGGACGAAGTTGCCGATGACCGCTTGAAGTGCATCGAAACATGGAGCATTTCGACCAAAAACTCTGTACATTTGGAGGGGTGCAATAACAAATGGTCCGATGGTGAAGAAGAAGACTTCGATGAATTTCAGAATGACGGAGAGAGTTGGGTAGGCCTGGAAATGTTTTTCCTTTTTTGTAAATTTGCTCTAGCGCACACAATAAACTTCCGTGGTTTGCCCGCTGTTGAGTGGTCACAGTGATTTTTTTTGTTCGTGTTTTCGAAAGGTTTCATTCGCGGGCTCTGTCTTACTGTAGGGTCGCATGCCAACTGCGTGGCGACTCAGCGATACGTAGGCATTTTTCTCATTTTGTTGAAAAATTAAAAATCAAGGCCTAAGCTTTTTTTTTTGAATTAAATTGAATAGAAATTTTTATTCGTATCATGTTGAATATAATATTGACAGAATTTGATCGAAAGTTATTACTTAAAAGTGCTCTGGAAACATGATGCGCGCTCCTTCGGCTTAAGCGCGGCTTACTGTCAGATTTTAAAGACGCAATATGAAATTTGTAAAAGTCCGTGTGAAATGGAGCGTAGAAGCCGAGAAAAAAAATTGAACGTACAAAAAAATTTCCTATGAGTGGTTACGGCGATTTTTCGCACAATTTTCGAGTTCGTGGTAAATTCGCTCTAGCGTACACAAGGAGCTACAGTAATTTGCAATTTCCGTTTCTCGCATGAATTGCAATAAAAATAACGGAAAATTTCGCTTAGTACGTGCACATACGGCGTTCATTTGAGAAAGTGCGCTCTAATGCTAAATTTCACGTTTTCCGATCTTTCCGGGAGCTGTATTTTCAGTATTTTGAGGGAGATAATGCAAAACGAGACAAAAAATCCTTTTTTTTTCTCCAAAAACGAAAAAAAAACAATATTTTAAGTTGGACATTTTCTTGTCTTTTAGTACGAAATTTTGTTGAAATTTGGTGGAAAAAAAATCAATTTCGCGTGGTCAAAAAGCCGACATTTTGGAGAAATTATGAAAAAGCGCCAAATTGACCATGTTCAATGGAGCGCACTTGCTTTTCTAGCTTCAAGACCACGTGGCTAAGTATCGGCGAACTCCTTTTACGAGAACCGTAATTTCTATTCAATTTGATTCAAAAAAAGCTTAGGCCCTGATTTTCAATTTTTCAACAAAATGAGAAAAATGCCTACGTATCGCTGAGTCGCCACGCAGTTGGCATGCGACCCTACAGTAAGACTGAGCCCGCGAATGAAACCTTTTGAAAACACGTAGAAAAAATTTACTGTGCTTACCGTCAGACATGGAATCCAAGCCACGGTCAGCGCGATGGCCACTGCTGACGTCCTCAATACCGCCATTTGATTCATGTATGGTCTGGCATAAAACCGGGTGAAAATATACGTCGTCGTGACGAAGACCTTCATCGCCAATTTTATCATGAACCGTTGTGACTCAGAATATCCCAAGGCGGTGAGCTCGGTATCGGTGGTGACGAGATTGCCGACTCCCATCAAGCTGAGGAAAAAGGCCATGGCTTGCTTTATCGATTTTTTTCGAAATGAAATATATACGTGGAAAAAATGACATGGGAAAATTTTAAGGATTTTTCACGTTAGAAAAACAAAAAAACATGAGCTTTTAATGTCAGAAATTACGCCACACGGAATTCAAATGATGGCGTAAAAAAATTGTACAATAGAACGTTTTTGCTGATGCGGCCTGGAAGGCAATCAGTGTAGAAGCAATTGCTGGCCGAAGAACCGACAACTCGACGGCCGCGATATCTCACCACGGAAACTAGTGTATAAATTTAATTGCTACCGTAAGATTTATCGAATTTCATCGATTTCCATCGATTTTCAGTGATTTTTCTAGATTTTCCTCGGGAAAAAATGAATATTCGTTGAAAATGAATTGAAATTTATGAAAATCGATAAATCTTACGGTAGCAATCAAATTTATACGGTAGTTTTCGTGGCGAGATATCAAGGCCGTCAAGTTGTCGGATCTTCGGCCAACACTTGCTGTTACACTGATTTGCGTTGATATTTCCGCCGATTTTCAACGATTTTGCATATTTTTTCGAGCAAAAAAAAAAACAAAGTTCGTCGAGAATCGATAAAAATCGATAAATGAAATTTTCTTACGGTAGAAATTAAATTTATACGGTAGTTTTCGTGGTGAGATATCGCGGCCGTCGAGTTGTCGAAATTCGGCCAGCACTTGCTTTTACACTGATCGCCATAATATTTCCATCGATTTTTAACAATTTTTCGAGTTTTTTATCGGAAAAAAAATTAAATTCGTTAGAAATCGATAAAAATCGATAAATGAACTTTTCTTGCGGTAGTTTTCGTGGTGAGATATCGGGGCCGTCAACTTGTCGGATCTTCGACCAGCACTTGTTTTTAGACTGTTTGCTATAATATTTCTATCGATTTTCAACGATTTTTCAGGTTTTTTTACACGGCCACCTAGTCCTCAACCCAAAACGCCACCGTAAAAAATCAATAATCCGAATATTTTCATTTTCAAAGACAAAAATCGAGTTAATCATCACTTCTTTTCCTCCTTCCCCTTCCCAGCAAAATGATTTTCGGCCGAATTGAAAGCCATCACCATTGGCACCGCCTTCAATTGATTTTTCAACGGATCCATCGACAATTCACTCGGACGACGTTCCAATGGAGCCGGCTCATCGATCGATTCTGTCGAGAATGTCTTCTTGTTGGCGAGGGCGGCTAGCTCTTCTGGAGTTTTCTGGAAAAAAATTTATTGGCGATGGGGCGTGCTTGCATAGCTTAGTGCAGTTGCGCTCAATTGACAACAAAGAAAAGCGCTCCATTGGATCCGGTGTGTCTAAAGAGCGCTCCACTGAAATTGCGCGGCGATTCAAAATTTCCGGAATTCTTCGCGATGCAAACACGCTCCAACGTTGAATCCCGTAGTATTGACGTAAAATTGAGCAAGCGCGCTCTGCTGCGTTATTTTGAGCAAATGCGCTCCGTTGCAAATTTCTCTTCGGAGGCAATTCAAAATTTCTACAATTATTGATGGAATTTCGGGTTTTTTTCCGACGCAAAACAGACAAAAAAGCATAAAATAATCATTTTCGACAATATTTCATAGGAAAAAACTCAAAAAAGTGATTTTTCGGAAAAAAATTTTTTTTTTTAGTTTTTTTCCAAAAAATATTGTTAAAATGATTTTTTTTGCGAAAATAAAAAAAAATCGATGAAGAACTTTTTTGTAATATTAAGCTACGTATCGCTTCATCATATGCGGCGCAGCGAATTTGAACCGCCGCGCAATTTCAGTGGAGCGCACTTGCTTCAAATAGACAGCCAGTGCGCTCTATTAAACCTGGGAAATACAAGAAACCTTTGCGGATGTTACAGAAAAATCGATAATTTTCGCTTCCCGCCAAAAGTACAGAAATTGGCTGTGGGGCGAGTTTGCATTGCTTCCTGGTGTAACTGCGCTCTATCGGACCTGGGAAACACAAGAAACCTTTTCGGACGCTACAAAAAATCGATAGTTATCGATTGATCTACGCTTGGCGCCAAATTTTCAATTTACACAATTTACACCTGCAGAAGTTGTCATTGGAGCGCGTTCGCATTCCTCCCTGAGAGCAACGTCAATGCAACTGCGCTCCACCGAACTACCTTTTTAAGCATCTTGGCCTTCTCCGCCTCCGTCCGTCCACCACTTCCAGTGGTGGCACTCTTCTGATCCGACGACGATTTGTTCTGCATATTGTCTTCTTTCGCGATGCCCGAGAGGATTTTATCCATGTAAATCGTCGCACTTCCACCACAAAAACAAACCAAAAGGAATGAATTTTTTGAGCGGGAAATTTGAAAAAAAATATTTTTTTAAAACCCCCGTGACCTTCCCCCAAACTCTCAAAACAAGGGGAACACGTACCCCCTTCTCCACGAGGACTCCACGTGGAAAAATAACAAAATCAATAAATTCCGAGTGTTTCCGATCAGTTCCTTTTATTTTGGTTGATATCGTGTTGGACACTTACCCGCGACACGTGGCACTTGAACGATCTGGTGAGTCTGCGTCTCTCCCTTTCCATATAAGGGGAAAGGGGGTCGCCTGGTGGCGCCGGCTGCATGGCGCAGTGGGTTACGCTTTTGTCTATTAGCCAGACGGGACCCTTGGGTTCGAACCCCAGGTAGTGATTTTTCTTTTGTTTTTTTTTCTAGCATGTCTCATGCATTAAGGAAGTGCGCTCTAATGCCAAAATGTGGTTTTTCCGGGGGAAACTTAAATTTTTAGTGCAAAAAAGAGTTATTTACGTTCAAATTTTCATATTTAGTTCTGAAACCGAAAATCACTTTCTTTGAGTCTATTTTTTTTGTTCAAGCCCAAATTTGTTGGAAAAAATAATGTGAATATTCTGAATTTTCGAAAGAATTGTCGAAAACCGACGGAAAATGCTGAGCTACGGCAAGTACTCAAGTGCTATGGGGTGATCTTGTGCTATTTGCCAATTTTTCGAAATTGGCTCTTGTGCTATGGATCAAGTGCTATTTTTGTCATGATTCATGTGCGTCAAAGCTCCAGGGCCAAGAAAATATCGAAATAGCACTTGATCCATAGCAAAGGAGCTGAAATAGCACATAAGACAGTAGCACTTGATCATCCCAATAGCAATTGATCATCCTAATAGCACTTGCTCCTCCCAATAACGCTTGATTATCCCAATAGCAATTGAACATTCAAATAGAAATTGAGTATCCACCTTAGCTTTAAGTAGAAACTCAATTGCTATCGGGATGATCAAGTGCTATTGGGATGATCAAGTGCTATTAGGATGATCAAGTGCTACTAGGATGATCAAGTGCTTTCGGGATGATCAAGTGCTATGGGGGTGACCAAGTGCTATTGGGATGGTCAAGTGCTTTCGGGATGATCAAGTGCTATGGGGGTGACCAAGTGCTATTGGGATGGTCAAGTGCTATGGGGGTGCCCAAGTGCTTCCGGGATGATCGAGTGCTATTGGAATGATCAACTGCTATTGGGATGATCAAGTGCTATTTCAGCTCTTGTGCTATGGGTAAAGTGCTATACGCTAAGTATCGCAGCATAATGGGCCGGTATTTTCGCGGAATTAATGAAATTTTTGAATGCCCGCCAAATCAGTTCAATGGAGCGCACTTGCAATTTTTTTTTTCAAATGTTCTGCGAAAGTCTGCGTCTCTCCCCTCCCATATAAGGGCAAAGAGAGTCGTCTGCTTGCGCCGGCTGTATGGTGCAGTCGGTTGCGCTTTTGGCTATTAACCAGATGGGACCCCTGGGTTCGAACCCCCGCTAGTGGTTTTCGTTTTGTTTTTTTTTCTAGTACGCCTCATGGATTAAGCAATTGCGCTCTAATGCAAAAATATGGTTTTTCATTTTCAATGGAGCGCACTTGCATTTTTTTTTCAAATTTTTTTGAATTCAAAAAATTTTCAGAAAATGGGCAAAATAGAGACATGGGAAGTGGCTGGCCGTACTGACGAGTCGATCACGTTTCTGTACAAACGACGTACCTATAATGAGGAGAAGTTGGAGAAGAATTCGAAGAAGAAGCCGAGAAATGATGATGATGGATTTGATGAGGAGACACGGGCGGTTCTTCGGAAATTGGATGATTTGAATATGCAAATCCGGAAAAGATATCATTTTGGTTCGGTGGAGGATACGGTGGAGAAGGTAGAGGAGAAGGAGAGGGATAAGAAGCAGAAAAAGAAGAAGGTTTCGAAAACTAAGGCCAAAAAGTCTGAAGATTTGAAGTCGGTGATGGATGAGAAAGATTCTTTGGAAGAGAAATTTGACGATAGTCATGTCCTTGTGAATGGTGTGCTAGTGAAGAAGGGAACTGGATCGGAGCCGGTGGATCATCGTGGAGTGTGAGTGTTGTGGACAGGGGCAAATACTCAACTGCTATGGGGGTGATCAACTACTATATATATATTTGGCTCTTCTGCTATGGATCAACTGCTATTTTCGCCACTTTTGATGTCTCAACTGCTATATGTTGCTCCATAGCAGAAGAACAACATATAGCAGTAGCAGTTGAGCATCTATCGGGACAGGGGTGAGCGAAAAACAGTTTTCCGGAACTTCGGAATTCGGAATTTTCGGATAAAAATATAGTTTTTCGAAGTTTTGGGGGCGAAAAAAACCGAAAAAAAAAATTTTTTTTTCGAAGAATTTTTTCGAAGAATTTTTTTCGATATTTTTTCCTCAAATCTTCGAATTTTTTGATGAAAAACGGATGAAAAAGCAGCGAAAAACAAAGAAATTTCTAAAAAATTCAAATTTCTAAAAAAAAAAGTTTGTCCACGCAGACTACACGAGCGGAGTTTTCTAGGCCAGAATTTTGCGCGCATTTTTGAAAAAATCCCTCTCTTTATACCTTTTTTCGGTTTTTGCTCTGATTTTTCGGTGAATTTTCGGCGAAAAGTAGTTTTTTTTTGATGTTCAAAAGGTGAAAACGTTTTGGCAAAAAAAAATTCCGGAAAAAAATTGGCGAAAAAATTTTTTCTAGGAGAATGATCGAAAAAACCATACTTGCAAACGGGGCCGAAACGGGCCGTTTGCAGGAATGGAAAAATCACCCCTTTCCG
>GL380832.1:2258-16721 GCA_000143925.2 Caenorhabditis brenneri | reverse complement strand
CCCGATACATCACACTTTCTTTTTCAGACAATCCTTCTGTCAGTCAGAACTATCAAACGATGATGTCACACACTGAAAAAATAGAAGAGAGAGGCAATCCGCCCAAAATTCGAAATACCAACAAAACTTTTTATTTTAGTTTATAACTATTCCCATCATTCCTTCCCTCTCTTCACGGACCAAAAGCCGAACACACGCCGAAAATGAGGGAAATATTTTTTAGGATGGGAAGTGGCTGTTTGCGCAACTGCATGAGCTCCCTCCCGGTGGTTGTTTGAATCTCTCTCTCTCTGTTTCGGAATAGAAAACGAACGAAAAAAAGAGAAGAGCCGAAAAGTTGTTTTGGCTGCTTAAAGAATGTGAAGAGGGAAAGAAGAAGAAGAAGAGCTGTTGAATGTGTATGTGTGAAAATTGTTACATGGAGAAGAGAATAACTTAATTTAGAGTGGGATTTAGAGCAACAGTTGAATCACAAAGGAATGATTTTTGAGTATTTCCGGAGAGTTGGTTTGAAAAAGACATAAGATCAAGATGAATGGGAAGTCTCAAGATTTCAGATCCTTAGATCGTTTGTCAGCCTGGTTTGGATCGTTTGAAAATGTGTTTGAAAACAATTCTTGAAAGAGAACGAAATTGCTTTGGAACATTCATTTCTTGGATTTTCATTTTTAGTTTCCTCGAAGAATGTAAAATTCGCAGAGAATAAAAGGGAAATCCTATGCTAATTGGAAAAATGATATGATGAGATTCCCAAAAACCCTCAAGGAAAACCTCAATGGTTTAATATCTTATTTTTGAAAATAAACGTGTCTAAATGGAGATGACCAACAGTGTCAGATGATTTGTTTTTCATATAATTTTGCATAATTCATCAGCTAAAATTATTATTTTCATGTTTTTTTTTTCAACACTATGATAATTTATGATCCATTTTCCATAACGGCTAAAAATAAACATCGATTCATCATAGAGCTTGAAACTATAGCAATCCCAAGAGTTTCCGGATTTCCAAAAAAATATATTTCAGGACTTCCAGACTTTTCGTCATACTCCCCTAATCCACAAACTATGAACATTATTTTCCGGAAACTTTTTCCTTTTACGGGAGCAAAAAATGAATGACATCAATCGAAAAAAAAAACAAAAAGAAAAGGTTTGATCACTCCCAATATTTTTCAGCTGTTCCTCTTTACTGATCGTTCAGTAATCCTATATTGACAATGTAACTTTTGGAATTTCAAATTCCAAATTTCAAAATTCAAAAAGAAAACAAAAAAAGAGCATGACTTGTAAAAGAAATAATCCTTTCGAGTAACACAAAAAACTCAAAAAAAAAGAACTCACCGAAGAAAATCTGTTCTTCTTCGTTTCACCCACTTTTTTCTCGTCAACCACCTTGAGCCATGGAAAATGGGCGGAGTTTTTCGTGTTTTCTGAAAAGAAATGAAATTCTTTCGGTGCACTTTTGTGTCCTATAAGAGGGGTTAAACGTAAAAACGGTTTCGGTGGGGTCACGAAGACAATCGGAACGACGAGAAATGGGAAGGGAAAAAGAGGAAAAGACTGGTCAAAGGAGGATTTCTATTTGTTTTTGGGTAGAAACATAAAAGAGTTTAGTGACGGGGGAAAACGAAGATTTCGTCGTTTTCTCAAACATTTTGAAACTAGAGCTTCATATCTTGTTTTGTTTCATAACTTATTCATTTTTGACGTCTTTATATATTCTGACCGTGGGAATTTATAGGCGGGAAATTGACGTTGCTTGTTTCTATTGCACATTCGAACTCCGTTTTGTAACATCAAGCTTTTTTGGGCAAAAAACAAACATAGCAATTTTTGATCTATATCCATTCATTTCCTGCGATTGAAACTGCGGAAATTAGTGCCCTTCTCAATAGAAACATTTGGTTGATGCTTATGGAACTTTAGGCAGAAACTAAAATAACAGTTGACTCAAAGGTCTCAAAATCCTAAAAGAGTCATCAACCAATTTAGGGAGAGCCCAGGATTTAAATGCTTGTTCTTCTGTTTTTTCAATGAAGTTTCCAGAAACTTTTTAGAACTCAATGGTATATCAATCTCTTGACTGAAGCTGTGATTCAAGTGTTACTTGAATGGGGTTTCGCTGTAAATTGAAAAGTAAAAAAGCAGAATACTAGAGTACTCTGGTTATAATTTGTGAAGCATCTCATTCAATTATATTCTATATTTTCAAGTTGCCAAGAATCGACTCGAAAACAATAATATTATCACAGAACTATACGAAAAAAGTAAAGAAGGCAGGTATTTGAACAACAACGTTTTGATAATATGAATCGAGAAAAACGATGAAAAGGAAATTAATTGGATCTAGACTATCTTCTCGTCCAATTCCATTCATTTTCTTGTTTCCGAAAAAGAAATTTAGAACAAACATAAATGACCGAAAATCAATGAAAATTTCGAGTACTTTTTATTCTATTTCTAATTTTTTTTCTTTCGATTTATATCACGATTCTAATTTCCCGAAGGACATCTTCTCTCGATATATTATTTTATCGTTCGTTCAATGAAAAGAAGAAATAGAGGACTGTAAAAAAATAGAGAGAGAGAGATCAATGGAAAACAAAAAAGACCATAGAAAGTATGACTAGAATTTGCATATTCAGTACATTCAGTACGAGGTGATTTTTGAAATTTCGAGTCTACACACAACTAGTTTTTTTGAGTTCTTCGATGGAAACATCGGGAAAAGAGAAACCAGAAAAACACATCATTTTTCCGTGAAAATGGAAAGTGAAGAGCACTTTCGGGAGAAGTAGAAACCGTTGTCAGGTTGTCGTATATTATTCATCACAAGACGACTCAAGATTCGAGCAATTTGAAAGTGAACAATGCTCAGAAACAAATAAACAAGAGGATGAGAATGAAAAGAATACGGTAGCTATTTTGGAGGAGGAAGGAAATGCAACTCTGGAATATACAATTAAGAATGGATTTAGGGTTTGGTCAAAAACAATATTGTTGTAGTTTTAAGACATTTGGATATCAATTGTTGCTTCAATTTGAGGATAAGGAAGAATATGGAAAATGGAAAAATTTCAAAGAACTCCATGAATCATCTCGAGTTTAACAAAATTTTGAGAAAGAAATTAGAAAAACTGTGACAGAAGCTCCAAATTGTGTTCTTCACTTGTCTTGTTTGAAATTCGAAAAAAAACTTTGTTTCTCATTTGTCTTCTCAAAATTATTGGGACACATAATTGAGAACGGTAAGATACAATTGCTACAGTAACCATTCTGTACTCTAAACTGCCACATTGAAATCCGATTACTTCATTTTCAAATTTGGGATTCAACCAGGATAACTGGAGATTATTGAGAGATTACTGTAAGTGCGTTAATCCAATTATTACTCAAACAGAAATGCAAAAGATCAGAAGTTCAAGATGGATTAATCCGTGAGTCAAAAATGTTCAAAAATAAAAATTCTATGTCACTTGACGTATTAGAAGTAGTCAGAACATGTTCGTTTGTTGCATTCTGACACGGATTAAAGTGTATAACTCTGAAGATTTCGATCAAAAATTGTCTCAAATCTTCTCCACACGTTGACTTGAAATCAGAAAGTAACAGCTACGGAACCTGGTACCCATTCTAGCATATTTGAGTTTTTAGGTTTGGAAAGTTTCATATAAAAAAACGAAATCCTTCCTCTGAATCAGAGAAATTTGTATTTCGAATCTTACACTATTTGATTTCATTTTCAGATGATGAATAAAAATATGTCTTCAAAAATAGTGTTTCTATTAGATTTCCAATTCTATTAACAAAAAAAGAATGAACTAGAAAAGGAACCCAGCTGCGAATGTAGTTAAACTTGACGTCAATCGAATGAAATTTCTTGAAAAATGGTGTTCAAAGTGAAAAGTGTTTGAAAACTTGAAAAAGTGAGAAAGAATGAAGAAAATGATTGAAGTTTACAACTGTATGGGGTGACGTAAGAGACGGATGGATACAGAAAAAAACAGTACGTAATCGGATGTCAATGCTAATTTCCGATGAAAAGATGAAGAAGAAGGCAGGAAGAGAAGCTAAATGAAAGACAAAAGAAGGAGAAGAAGAAGGATGAAAAGAATGAATAGAAGATGAGTTATTCTTGCTTAGAAAGGGAAGAAAGGTCCTAGAAGAAGAAGAAGAGAATAAGAGAGTTGAAAGATAGAAAGACAATAAGAAGAAGAAGAAGAGAAGGAAGGTCAAGGAAACTCAAAGAGGTTGTTGGATTATGCAAAACTATGTTCTGTTTTCCTCCTCCAATTGTTCTATGGAAATTCAAATACTTGAGAATTTCATTTCAAGTTTGAACGATTTTCAAGGTTTTCTCGAATTTTTTTGTCGATTGGAAACGCACGAAGGGGTGGAGAACAATGAAATTGGGGAACCGAATAGATGAATCGTTTTCCAGCACAGGAGTTATGTAGGTTCAAAAAAAGAAACAACTTCAAATGGAGGTTGATAAAAAACTCCTTTATTTGAGCTGAGACAACTTTCGCGCACTCCGCCGCATCAGTAGAAAACTTCTAGAATATTCATTCTCAAAAACCAAGCAGCAAAACTATAAACACTCAGTTTTCTGGATCCCAAAAGTGTTTCCTCTCAAAATATGTTTACCAATTTTATTTTGGGTAAGCCTTTTCATATGCTCTCTGCTAATAAAAAGGGAAGTGTCGACAAAAATCTGTTTCATATGACATTCAAATTCACACTCCTGAATCTCTTTTTCACCTGAAGAGCCCTTCACTTTTCCCTCTCTTCCTGTCCATTTTTCTCGTTTTCTCGGCGAGAATGAAGAGATAAGTTTGTACAGTTATAAGATCTATAGACTAGCAATTCTCGCCTTCGGCTCGAATTGCTAGACGCGGCTGCGCCGCGTGTGCGCGCCTTCGGCGCGCGGGCGGCTGCGCCGCCCGATACGCGGCTTCGCCGCTTAAGAAACACGGCTGCGCCGTGTTTTCAGCCGTTTTTTGAAATGTGCGCTCGACTGATCGTGAACTTGTTCGACTCTACTCAAATTTACTCAAGTTTACTACACTCGTTTTATATTTCTATTTGAAACCATCAGTAGAAAAAGTCATTAACACATGATTTCGAATCAAAATGAACTCAAATATGTTTGAGAAAAAAAAACAAAAATGATAAAACTGCAGGGGTTTGAACCCCGACCGGGTATTTCATAGCCATCTTCGCTGCCCACTGCGCCAAACGGCCACACCTGAGAAGCGACTCATGTTGCCCTCAAGTAGATGAACACTGTCGACACTGTGAGTGGTGTGTAGCGGGTCTGCGGTTGCAGAGTGTTACACTTGTGCGGATGGGTTCGATCGAGAAATAAAACTAACTTCGCCAATACTTATCCTATCGAAATTTTGTTTCGGCCATCCATTAGATATCGGTTTGAAATTATGTTTTATCATAAAAACAAAAAAGTTTTAGTGGAAAAATCAGATTTTTCTCGATCTCAAACGATTTCCTCAGTACAAAAATTTCGTTTTTTGAGTTTTTCGCGAAATTTTTCAACTGAGACCCCACATGAAATTTATACCAATCGATAGAGAATTTTCTCCTCTACAAAAAAATGTCATTACAATCCTGGTTTTCGCGAAAAATCCGACTCAAAAACTTCAAAAAATGAGGTGGCGGAAAAGAGGGGAGAGACGGGTTTTTTGTCTTTTTTCTCCATCTTTCGAAATTTCAGAAAAATCAGTGATATATAGAGCCGCGCTCGTAACTCCTTCTTGTTCAGGAGCATAAAATACCCCCAGAAACGAAAATTCAGACTGATACGACTTTCCCAACTCGAGATTTGGGAAGGAAAGTGAAAAAATACCCAAAAAATGGTCATTTTTGGTGATTCACTCTTTTATCGTTTTCAAAGCTCAAACTCAATATTTTTAGATGGGGTTTTGACTACGATTTAGAGAATCCCATGCTTCATCTAAGTTTTGAATCAGAAGTCAAAATCTCAAAAACTTGCCGAGTTAGAAGCGATAAACCCCGAAACCCTCAGTACTAAGGCGCGCGTTGAAAAGAACACTTTTCGTTCCGGAGCTCATAGAGATGCTCCAAGAGCTTCAATCACAACGCCTTTTGGTCGCCACTGCGGGACAGACTTTTCCAAAGTGCCCCCAAATTTTCAGACCGATATCTCTGTTCCAAGCCGAGTTATTAATGCAGTTCTGAGTGTGACATTTTTTGTGACACATTTCTTGAAAAATCGATAATCTTAGGCTCCGCCCCCCGAAAATCGAAAATTGAGAATCTTCGCATTTATAGGAGTAGGCAGAAATAGACAGAATGGCCAATGGTCAGTTTTCGATTACACAACGGAAAGCGGAAAATGAAGAGAGAAATAGAGGAGGAGAATTGAGAGAATTGACAAAAAGGAACAAATGGAAAATGGAGAGAAATGAAAATGAAGCATCTCTTTCCTTCTCTCATCCCACGCAGTGACTATGTTAATTAGCTTCATCGTGAAATTGAGTGGAGAATTAGATTGGAAAGATTTAAAAAAAAATGATGGGAAAAAACATAGAAAATGAGAAGATAATTGAAAATGATTTGTTTTCGATATGGGTTCTGAAAGAACAAGTAGTTTTAGATTTACAGTGTTCGCAGTTAAACATTCTAAACCGGCAGTGATGTTCAAACTTTCATGTTACTCAAATGAATCTTGCACCGATTGTTTTAAATATCTTTCCGAATTTGTACACATATCGTATCCCTGTAGGCTATAAGATACTGTATTCACGTTTCCTGATGAATCTCAGTTTGAATTTCAAGCACAAACTCCATTCATAATTTGAATCAGATGACTTCAAGAAGAACTAACTCATCTCTAGGGAACATTCTCAAATGAATAATAATGAATTCAACCGGAAAAGGGAATTGAAAAAAGAGAAGTGTGAGAAAAAATATTAGATGTGAATCATGAGAACTGATAGCCAATTACAATCATTAAAGATCAGAAAATTATCAAAAGATCGAGGTTTTTTGAGAAAGGAAAAACTGAATGAGAATTCATCGAATATGATCACAATTCCCATAGAGCGATAGGAAGAATAGTTTTTATAAACCCAAAAAAAGAAATCTTTCGAAAAAAAAAGAACTTCAAATGCCTACGAGTATTATATTCTGATTTAACCTCTATCAAGAATGCGAATCCATAGCAAAGAGGTTTTTTTTCAAAACCTTGAATACCGACACTGTAGATTGAACACCAATTAATAACCTAGATACCGATCCAATTTATATTCGAAAACAAAAATAAAATCTCAAACGGACGGAACGAAAAACGAAACACACACGTGCAATCGAGAGGAAGCGGAAGAAGAAAAACGAATAGGACGAAGAGGACAGCTGATGATGAAAGAATGAAGGACGAAAAGATATATCTTTGCGATTCAATCGAATTTTTCAAATTCCTTAGTTTTCCATTTATCTCAAAGTTTTTAAAATCAGAGGTTGCGAGTAGCCTACAAGAAAGAAAATAAATGACTGTAACATGAAAAAAAAAACTGTGAAGGAAAAGAAAACAATGACTGAATTTAATTGACCCTTGTGGCAGAAGCGATCGGAGAGAAAATGGATTGAGTACGAGAAAAATAGAGAAATTGACAGACAGAAATGGACGATGACGAGTGTCGACCGGTTTCGGAACACACACACACACAACTTCTTCTTTTTCCTCCTTTTTTCCATTTTCTTTTCGAACAATTTTGAATCGGAATGGATGGCAAATCCTGCAAAAAGCTAGTCTTCTCTTCAATCCGTTTTTATGAAATTCTCAAGAAGATTTCATAAAAATCCGAGAAAAGATCCAATTATTCGGGCCATTATTATCCATTCTCTTCCAGTTGGTTGCACGTCCAGTTTATTGGAATGAAATGGACATAAAATGAAGAATGTTGGCAATTTGAAGGAAATAGGTTTGAGTGAGAAAATTGGATAAAGTTCAAAGGAAACCATTGAGAGCATTCGGATGTAAGAGTTTTAAAGGACGTTTTAAATTTCGAGTTTCAATTCAGGCAAAATGAATAGATTTCATCAATATAGTATCATCCAAAACTTGAAAAAATCACCAGAAGTCTTTATTGTTTACGGTATCCTATATGTACAGATAACAAAAACGTTTATTATTCTCAAACTGAGGAAAACTATTAGAAACAATTTTGTAGACTTCTTCGATCAAGTCTTAGAATTGAAAAAAGAATGGATTAATTTATAATTTCGGTATTCAAAAAAGTCTAGACAGGCAACACGAGAAACTCATAAAACTTTAATCAGATAATCAAGAAAATTAGAATTCCTGAAAACAAAAATGGCTAAAAAATGTAATGAACAATCTTAATTGTTTCCAAAGACTTTGGGTGAGAGTCAAAAGACTTTGGGTGAGAGTTGAATGCTCAAAAAACAGTAAAATTAGGAATATTGAAATGAAATGTTTGCAAAAAATACATGTCATAAGACTGTATAAACTAAAAACAAACTAGCAAAACAATATGTTGTTTTGACTCTTATCAACTTTTCCATCTGAACCAGATTGACCGATTACCCTTTTTCTGATTCATACTTTTTGTTCAGCTACCACCTGCCGTCCTTCTACATTCTTTTGATGTTTATAAAATGTCCTTGATAAGAATCTACATTTTAATTTATGAATGCAAAAGCTGGAAGTAGATCAGATAATGAGAATGAAGGAATACACACACTGGTCACTGAAGAGACAGATACTTTTTCTCCATTTATTTGCTTTTCCCGCCACCAGAAACTATCCAGCCGATTGCCGACGTCACAGCCGGTCCACACCTTTTTTATTCCCTCGATTCTGTATACTACAATCACAATGAGTCATTCTATGTTAGGACAACATGAAGAAAAACCAACTGGAAATAGCTTCTGGGTTACGGAATATTGACGGAAGTCTGGTTCTCGACAAATATTTTGTAACGTTCTCAGTACTAGACAAAAAAAGATCCTCGCCTAAATTCCTACAACTTCAGTTGAACAAACTTTCGAATTTTGATTCCAGCTTCCAAGATTTTGGGATTGCCCAGATTCCAGTTCAAAAATTTAATCACGTTGAAATAAAGATTTTTTTGACATTTCGCGAATGTCACGTTGGATTGCCCTTATTTCCATCTATCACTGTCTTTTTTTTTTTTCAAATTTCACGTCAGATCTTATCGCCAGAATGCTCAGTTCGTCAAACCTTTCTATTCATTCCCATATTTACGCCAACAAAGGGTGATTCAAAAAGAGAGACCAGAAATGTCCTCTAATAAAAGTGAGTTCACAAATCTTCTGGAATTCCAAATGCCTCGATTCAAAACCATTCAACATTTTTGTTCAGAAAATCGAAGCCGCACCAAAACAGTTCGTGAAAGAGAACAAAGTCAAAAGACCGCTGGATTTGACGAACCAACGACTGCCGATAGAAAACGCGAACGGAAACAAATTGTGAAGTTCGTTGGAAAAGCATTGGAAAAAGGACCAGCTGGACTTCGTTCCGAGTTTGCCACCATGAAAAGATTCAACGATTTCTCCAAAATGAAAGCCTTCAAAGAAGCTCAAGAACACGGTAAAAATCGTTACAAAGACGTTGGTTGCCTCGATAACAATCGAGTGAAATTGGGAGGTTCATGGCCTCATGAATACATTCATGCCAACTACGTTGCGACTCCAACCAATCCGAAACGTTTCATTTGCACTCAGGCTCCTTTGGAGAAGACGTGTGCCGATTTCTGGTTCATGTGCCTTCAGGAGCGTGTCGAGACCATTTTCATGCTGTGCAATTATCTTGAAAAAGGAGCGAAGAAATGTTACGAATATCTTCCGACGGAAGAGAAACAAGATACAATGACATTCAAAGAGAAGAGTCAAAAGGTGACAGTGAAGTTTGAATCATCGAATTCGGTTAGTTGGTTGGAAGGAATATAGTGTGATATTCAATGCATTTCAGATCAAATTCCGTGAGAGTAGCAGTGCCAAAGTCACGAAAACAGTCTTGACGATCGAAGGAGCTGGTTGTGAGAAGTTGAAATTAACTCATTATCACTGGATTGATTGGCCAGATCGTGGAGTTCCACCAGCTGATGGTGCAATTCTGGAACTGTTGGAAAAGGCCAGAGTCTCCAAGTAAGACTTCTTCATAGATCTTTTTTTGAAATTTCCTTGAGTTTCAGAGGGCCAATCGTCGTCCATTGCTCCGCCGGAATCGGCCGTACTGGCTCAGTTGTGATGATTGAATACGTGATGGATCAATTGTTGGCTGGACAGAATATCGAAGAAAGTGACAAGATTCTTCAGAAGATTCGTGAGCAACGCAATAATTCCGTTCAGGTAAATGGGAAACAAGAGTTTTTCTCATATTCAACCCTAATTCAGACCGATCACCAATACTTGTTCGTTCATCAAGTCATGCTCAATTTCTTTGAAAAACGTGGATTGCTCGAGGAGGCATTTATCGGTTATCACAAAGAGTTCACCGAGCAGTACAGCAAATGTGTCATTTAGAGAACTTTATTTGTATTCTTATGTGTTGTGTGCGTAGAAACCATGAGCGGTGAATAAATTATTTCGAGTTCTGCTTCCCCAATAAAAGACAGCAGGGGTTTTCATAATAGATGGAGCCTATTATCGGTATCACTTCGACTTCCAAACTGTTTATAGTTTTTTATTTCTTTCAAAACTATTCTCTATCGGTGCTGAAGTTTCATTATTAGAATTATTGACAAATTTTTTAGACCTTTCAGGTTTCATAATCAAAAAATACTATTTTTTGTTTGGCTCAGCCGGTTTTCTATCGTCAATCGCTTGTCAGAAACACGGATTTGTGATCGTCATTGCCGATGGCAGTGGACTACCGGCGGGAGGTGTTTCTCGGCAGCAGCCGACAATTCACGGGTTCCGCCGCCCGCTATCTTTTGTGTGTGGTATGGCTCCGCCCACATTTGTGGCAGAGGAAGGAGAGAGAGGAAAAGAGAATGGAGTAGAAAACTGGGAGTCGAAGGAAGCTGCGGAGCAAACGTTTGTCTATTTTTTTTTATGAGAAGGAAATAATTTTCAAATCAAACAGTCGGATTGGCAAATCAAAACACAGAATTCTGGAAAAAATAAGGGAGAAACAAAATGTCTCCATTCTTCGTGTTTTTGAAGTTGTGATTATGATGAGATGTTCCATCTATGGGAAAGTCAGCACTGCTTTCATGATCTTTTCTGAATTGACATACCAATAATCCCATTTGCTACCCTCGGATGTCTGAGATTATTTGAATGTAGATTACAGGGTGGCCGATAAGTATGTATAATTTTATTTCATGGTTTTCTATGAATCTGGAGGATTCGATATTCAAATCAAACTATTTTTTTGATGAATGAGATGCCATAAATTAGTTATCCGAGAAAATTTTGGAAGTTGGAACCCTCCGCAATGATCCACGCTTCCAGGCGCTCCGGAACAAAGGAGACGGTGCGCCGGAGGCAGTAGTTACCTATTTCGGGTCATGCCTTGAGACATACCTTCTTGATACAGTTGATATTTTGGTAAAAGTAAGCCATATCCTTGTCCTCCAAAAGTCTCAAACGGAAATGTCCGAAAAGATTAGATACGGGGAGAAATCTGACCAGGTACCGTCGCCACAGAAACCAGGAAAAAATCCTTCGAGTACTGATTTCGTTGTTTTGGACAATGGGACGGAGTCCAAGCGTATTATAAAGTGGGAAACAGCTGGTCAAAGTTTCTGATGGGTCATAAAAGTGCAAAACCAACTTTCGGTACACTTACGAACTGAGTTTCACATTTATGCGATGAAAACCAACGGAATTTTTCATCATGATATCAGTCAGACTCAATCTATGACAGACTTCGACAAAAGCTGGTAACGGGGTAAATAACGTTTTGAAGTCTTTGCACAGTGCTTTGACAACAATTAGGAATGTTTTTAAAAGTTCAGGATTGCCACCATTATGAAAATCTCTTCATTAGGCTAGAAGCGGCGCACCTTGCCTGTTTTTCATGTGTGGCATGTTGTTGGAATGTCCTCAGAATTTGATTAAAATTCAAAATGATGTCTAAATAATTTTTTTGAGGTTTATATAGATCCTATATTTTGGAAAATTATCAAGACTTTTTGAACTGGTTGAAAATCTGACTCAGCAAGACGCCAGGATCACCCAGAAAAGAATTCTACATACTTATCGGCCACCCTGTAGTTCTGCGCGCACTGAAATAGGAATAATCTCAGAGGACTGAAGCTTGCTTTGATTGTTGGGATTCCCTTCATCTGGAAATTCAACTTCCGAGGTTTTATAAAACTCTTGCTTTGTCAGTTAACATTTGACTACTTCTTCTCAATTAAAAACAACATACTCAGCTGATTAAAACTCGAGAATCTTGTTACAATGAACAAGCAAACAGATGCTCTGTTTCTATCAACTCTTCTTCCATCTAGTGTTATATATATTTTGATTTGTTATCATATTTTCTATTAGTTCAGTCAACTTTCTCTCTCTTATCACTAACAAAGTACAATTATTGTCTTGTTGAAACAATAACATCAAAGTCTAAAATCGTCATGAAAGAGTAAACTTTCAGATCTTTATATTTTCAGACTTATCAGAAGGTGCCATTGTTTTCAATCCCGCATTACCACTCCCCCAATTTTTATGATCTAATAAAACATGTTGATCGCTTCAATTCGACAGAAAACCGAAAACTTCTCACCCCTCCATTGAGATAGATTTCTAAGTGTTTGAACTCAAAGCACGCGCTTCTTTCAAATGAATGGGCGGAGTCAAGATGTGTGTTAATTCTCAATTCATATAAAGAGATAGACTCTGTGTTATTTGTTGAGATTTTCTGAAAAGTCGAGAAAATAATGTTCGATTTTGAATTGCTACCAAATGAAATGCAGCTGGAAGTTCTGAAAAGAGTGAGTGCTTTTATCATTTTGAGACTTCGCTAAGATGTATGATTCTCATTATGAACGTGGGCTTAGGATCAGATAAGGATTTTCTTTTTGAAAACTTTTCATCTGTTAGGACTGTTTAGAATACGGTTATTTTTTCATTTAGTGGTTTTATCCTTTTCGAGTGCCAATTGAAAAAAAAACGGCGTAGTTTCTAGAATCCAAGATTCCAATTTCCATAGAGACACCAAAAAAGAAAACTGTTGAGTTAGAAATCGAAATGTTCTGCCTTGTTATCATCAAGCTATCAGACAAATCCAGTTCCTTTCCTTCTCACTTCTTTGGTCTAAGTAAGTTCAAGATAGATAATTTTTCTGATCTTCTTCCTCCAAAGATCATTCCAAAAAATCAAACCATCAAAACACTTCTCCTATATTGACACCCATTCTTTCACATGATTCTTTTCTCTCTCCGTTCTTTTATGACACCTGACAACTGATACTACTACTCGGGGAATACCCTTTGGCAGATGACGATTGATAGAATGGAAGAGGAGAAGGAATATGAAAATAAAACCTTGATAGTTATTGTTTACTCAGATCTAAAAATGTAGTTTCAGAGATTAGGTACATACATAAATATACAGAGATCAAAATGATAACAAGAATCTTCCAGACGGAATTTCGAACTATTCAAAGCATGAAGACTGTTTCAAAAAGAGTGCAGAAGTTTATTCAAGTCTATAAAAAATACATGATGCCAATCCCAATCCGTCAAATTTTTATAACTCCGGTTTGTTAGTTTGTGTTTTAGAGTCTAGAAGAAATGGATTGTTTCAGGAAAAGCTAAGTTTCACATTATCCCAATCAAATGAAATTAACACCATCAATCATGAAGACATTGACACATTCCTACGTGGTGCAAAAGTGGACGTTCTTTGGTTGGAAATGGTTTGAAATCTACGCTCAGAGTTTTTGAAAAAACAACAATTTCAGCTCACAATTGAAACTGAGCCAATAGAATTCCTTCAACGAATTATTCAAAAAACCAGCTTCAGTCAGATTGAATGTTTGAAATTAGGAAGTTCAAAAGTTGAGTGTGACGTGGCAAAACTGACGGAATTGATGAAAGATTTGAGTTGTACAGAATTAATTGTTGATTGGAGGTTCCGTGTTCCAGAAGCCTTTTTCAAAGAGCTGCACATTGAACAGGTTGGTGATGAATATCTGTAGCCACAATAGATTAGACTTTCCACCTTTCTTTTGAATTTATTTTTCTACATACAGATCTGATATTTTAAGCTGTCCCGGTTAACCATTGGAAATCAAGAATCGAGAAACTTTTACACCCCCACTTTCTGGTGAACACCTGCAATTGTTCCGAGAGACTGGATTGAAATCGGACCGATCGTTTGAGAACTCTGATATTTTCTAACTTTCTCAAGGTATGCACAGTTTCTTTTAGCATGTTTGTCGGTTGTTCAGACTGAAACAGATCCTCCCCTGATTTCAATGTACAA
>GL380831.1:0-14199 GCA_000143925.2 Caenorhabditis brenneri | reverse complement strand
GAATTCATTAGAGGACACTTTGAATGGTCACCGCCCGTTTTTACCGTTTATTGGAGTAATTAGTTCCTTTTTTGGTAGAGAATTTGCAGTATTTTTTGCTATTTACGGCAAGTTTTTGCAGTTCCCGTACAAGGGTGAATGGAAGAGAAAGAGAAAGAGAGAAGCTAGACTGTCTGCCTGCCTGCGCTCTCTCCTCCCTTTCCCCTTGGTTTTTCTGCCGTCCATTTTCAATTTAGTATATCTCTGCAGCTGTTAGACCTATCAAAAAGTTTTCAACTAACAAAATGTTCAAAATTTAGTTTTCTACAACTTTGTAGTTCACAACTTTTTGATAGCTTTTATCCTAACAAAGATATACTTTTTCAAACTCACAAGACTCCTAGGCTTCAATGTACTCTAAAAGATCACCATCATTATTGTTTTATCACCAAAAAAATCATAAAAATCAAGAAACCATTTCACACCTTTTTCTTGTCATCTTCACACTTCGTTCTAGTCCTCTTTCCTGACTTTTCATGGTTTTCTTATCATCGAAACAGCTGATTATTCACCTAGATGATCTATGACAAAATGCTTCAAGGACTTCAATGTACCTTCGTTATCGCGAAAATTCAAAAATTTACTTTGCAGGGAAAGTGATGATAACCGACTATTTTTTATTGGTTTCTCTAGTTTTGACAGTTTCGACAACATGGGGAATGTCAAATATCAACAAACAGTGCAGAGACCTGCTGCAATGTTCAATTCAGAAGAAGTGTGTCAATGTGAGTTGAGAAATTCAAATTTTGGGTAAGAATACTTTTAAGAAAACATGAAACCGGTTCAGGGGTAGTTTTCAGTACCAAACTGTGGAAAGCCAGGCTTTCATAAAATCAACAAATTCGGCAAAGCCTATAACAGAGTTATACCCAGTAGGTCATGTTCATAGCAGTATATCTCAACTGTCTTCAGAGGTACCGAACTTTGGTCAACTGGAGAAATATTCATCATTACATTCTTAATAGTTTATTAGTTAAACACTTCTTGATAACTCTAAAGACAATTGAGGTATGCTGTTCAGAGCAAATAAGACAGGGTGACCCTACGATAGAGGTACATCCAGTACGTTTTGTTCAGAAGAGTATATCTTTATTGTCTTTGAAGATATCAAGATGTGGTCAACTAAAGAAATGTTTATCATAACATTCTGAACATTTTATCAGTTGAATATTTTTTTGTAACTCTAAAGAAAGGTGAGATATACTGCTCTGAACATAGTACTATGCAGGCTTTACGGTATACAAACTTTGAAGACACTTGTAGCAAAAGGAGAATGCCCAGTTTTGTCAAAAATTGACCAAGTTTTTTGTCATTCTTAAAGTCAAAACATATTTCGGTAAATCTCCAAAAACTCTGTTTTCTTATATTTTGGGTTTCTAGGTTGGCCTTGAAAAGGGCAAACCATTGTTTTTTTTTTCAAAGGAAATTGTTACTACCCAAAGTTTTTGATTTTTACTGCCTGTATTGTTTGCTAGAAGTGATATAACAAGTTTAAAAAAACAGTTTTTTTTCTGAAAATTGTAAAGTTAAGCGGAACGGAAAGCTGCTCCTCTGCCCGCGTAATGCAGCGTGTAACGCTTATTTTAAAAGTTTTCTACCAGATCTGCCCCTGGTTCAAACCAACCAGAGGTAACTAGCATACAAATTCAGAAATTTTTTTGAATGTCCTACCAATTTCAGTCAATATTCCCCTCTTTCCCCAAAAACCTTCTCCAAATTTTTTTTCAGCTGCCCGTTCTCTCTCGATTAGTGGACGGCAAGAACATCTCGGCGCAAATGTACGACGACATTGATAAGGTATCAATCACCAAGAAGGGAATGAACACACCCTTTTCTTTTCAGTACACTGATTACGGTTGCATCTTTACCACTGGTTGCCAGGACGAGTGTAATGATTGTCCATTGTGTTTAACTTCCAAACTGCAAATTGTCGACATTCTGTCGGGAGAGAAATCGTCCAATGGTCAGTTTTTTTTGGAGAGGGGAGGAAGGGAAGGAGAAAAAGGAAGTTTTTTTTCGAGGAATTCTGCGACATAATTACCGTTTTCTAGAGTTTTTTTTTCTGTTTCGAGCTATGTTTGAGCGTGCGCTACACAGCCAAAGAGCTTTGAAGATTTCAAGAGCCCACGCTCAAAGTCAGCTAAAATCTGCTTAAGTCAACTGCATAACGTAGGAAATTCTAAACCAGCCTACACTTTTTCACCGAAATT
Source organism: Caenorhabditis brenneri (assembly GCA_000143925.2). NCBI lineage: Eukaryota > Metazoa > Nematoda > Chromadorea > Rhabditida > Rhabditidae > Caenorhabditis > Caenorhabditis brenneri. The sequence continues at coordinate 11,950 of GL380831.1, read as the reverse complement.
TTCAGCTTCAATTATAGTCAAAAACCTTTTCAAAAAAAATCCATTACAATATAATTTTCAGAATGCCCCACTCTCATGGACTGTGCCTTGAAATGTGTGTCCGAGTCCAACCAAGACATTTTCCAAATCAACAAGTGCCTGAGACAAGACTGCGCATTCCACTGCTTCGACGGGTCATGTCCAAAGTGTTCAGGGTTTATTACAAGGTGAGACCCCAACGAAATTCGCTCTATTGATAATTTTGTGATTCCAGAGTATTCAATCAAATGTGTGCCGCTGGAAACTTCCGCCAGAAAATCAAGGGATACTCTGGTCCGTGCTACGAGATGTTCCACGAAATCGTCCATGCCAAATTTGCCGATCGCTTTGAGAAGAACGGAAAAACACGTGGAAATAGCGGATAAGGAGCGAATTTCATGTTTTATTTGTTGAATTTTTCTCTTTTATATTTTTTTCAAATTGTACATAGTTTTTGTTTTTTGAGGAGAAAGTTTTTGAGGAGAGAGAGAATAAAAATGAGGTAGAAAGACAAAGTTTGAGGTAGAATGCGAGAGAAATTATCTAGGTTTATAGCAGGACTACTTGCAACTCGTCGTCGAACACCAGTTTTTTCGCCTCCAAAGCCTGTTGAACAGATCTGCCAATAGCGTTCCATTGGTTTTCATAGAGTGGCTGACTAGCGGTGGCGGTGACCGTCATGGTTTGTGAGAATGGAACAGTTTTGATAGTGGGGGTACCAGGTGAAGTGGTTGAGCCGTCGTTTGCCTAAAATACCAGAGAAACTGTTAATGAGGTGGAAAAAAAAATCAAATTTGGGAACGTGTTGCAATTCTTAGTGTTAATCTTGAAAAATCCGGTCTTTAACTATGGTAACTCTCATCGATCCAGAAGTACTTTGTTTGAAAAAACTTACTTCTGTGGTTGGCTCTGCTGTTGATGTTGTTGGATCTGGATCAGCAGGCGCTGCTCGAACATTGCGAGCCCTCAACGTCGAAACGTTGACACACTTATAATATACAGTTCCATCCCTTGCCAAGTACTTTCCATCTGTCATACACTCATCACCATCCTCAATTTCCATCGCTTGAGGTGTGAAGCTAATGTTAAGGGTTGGCGGAACGTACAAGTAGATTTGATTCGCGGTGAGACCTTTTCCGATCTGCATGTCCGATTTCAGATTTTTTAGTTTATAACTCGCAACTTACCGCCACATTCAAATCAGTCTTCACCAGATTGTTAACAATACCTTCATCAATCGATTGTTTGGCTGCTGCTGTCACTCCGTTCGGTGGAAAAGTATAGGCCAGTGGAGCGAAAAAGGATAAGCCGAATTCAGCGGATTTTGAAGGGGTGCCTAGATTTAGTTTTTTTTTTTTTAGAAAAGAGTCAAAATCTGAAATGTAGCTCACCTGCTAGGTCTGATCCGCAGGCCCATAGCAGCAATGGAAGTTGGAGGAATAAAACGTAACACTTGAAACTCATGACGTTAGAAAATCTAGAGGAACAAGTTAGGATGTTGATGTTTTTATACTGCCCAGGTACTCTAGAATAAATAGTAGTAAACTTAACTTTCCACACCTTTTTTTGTGTCGTCACAAAAAATGCAACATGTCTGTTACATGTTTGCTGAGAAAAAAAAGTAGAAGCAAACATGTAAACTTGTGCTGCATACAATGAAAAATAAAACAAGAAAAGTTTTTATTTCATTTAAAAAAGGTTACAAAAATGCTGAAAATTATTATTCAGTTGCTAACAGTGACAACAGTCTCGCCGGCAAACTCTGCTCCTCTCAATGCTCTGAGCTTATCCTCCACCTGAGTCGCCAATGATTCCCATTGACTTTGATAAATGGCGGAGATGGCAGTGACTTGAACAGTGAGGCTGACATTAAAGTTAGTCAATTCGTACTCTTTGGTTTCTCCAACTGTTTTCTCTTCACAGGTATACCAAACTGCACTACCCTCCACGATTCCGCGAGTCACAAAAGTTTCATTGCAAGCTGGCCCGATTTGAAGATGTGGGGGTTCATAGGTGACTGTTGGAGGGTTGATGTCGTTGAGTGGGATGCTGTTGGCTTGAAGGACTTGGTTGATCTGGAACAGTGATTAGTCATTCGACAAAATCGCAAGATAATGAATAAGTAAACGCTGAAAATGATACTATAAGTTCAGAGCAGTATATCTCGGTTGCTTTTGGAAATTTCGAAAAATGGTCAACTAAAAGTATATTAACCAAGACATTTTGAACATTTTACTAGTTAAAAACTTTTTGACAGCTCTTAAGACAACCGAGATATGTTGTTCCCAAGTTTCATGGTATTGTGAATACGGCGGTGTTTAGGGTTCTGGACTAGGTGGCCGTGGCCGGCAGCGCATGCGTTTAGGTGGCCATCTCCAAAGTTAAGAAAAAAACCCCCTTCCCCAAACACTGCCGTATTAACAATATTTGAACCTTACCGAGCTTTGCACATCCGACTTGCATTTGTAGTACGCAAAATTTTTGTCCACTTGAGGTGGTGTGATGTTTTCATGGTAGGTGTACATAACAGGCGGGTTCATTTTGAATACATAGTTCGCCTTGGTACCCAGAGTACCTGACCCAGGAGCACAGGCCTCAGAAGCACCAAAAATGCTGAGGAAAACGAGAGCAGCCAAGAATTGCATAGTTCGTTGAGGTAGGCTGAATATCTTTCCTCATTTTGCCCTCTATTTTATACTCTAACCCTTGATAACCTTGTGACAGTTTGACACGAAACCCTCTATTGTCAACGCCCACGAACTCCATTTTTATCACTCTGCCTAAAATGGATTTGGGTAAACAATTTGGCTTGGCAACATTTTTTATCACTTCCCTCGCACTTTTTTTCAGTGGTTTTCATGTAGGTGTGGCATGGATAAATAACAGTAAAAGCGGTGAAAAAAGAGGAAATGCAACAAGAAAAAACTTTATGGGTGGGTGCAAATAAAAAGAAGTTTTGACTTGAGTGATATGTATGAGTTGAGGAAAATTGGAGGGGAAGAAAGAAAAAATTGGGAATTATAGAAAAAAGAACAGCAAATATAGACAGAAGTGAGGTTTGTGGTTTGATGGGTAAGGTATTAGATTTTTGGAGCCTTCAATAGAAGGGCATGAAAGTTTAATCATGGGAAAAATATTCAGGTGCTAGCAGATCTTTCCCTATTTCTCAGTTGCGAGGATTTGCTCTTTTGCTATTTTACGTTTTCTCATATGCTAGACGCGAAAAAAGTTCGGTTGCTCAGTCGCTAGTAACATGGATCATTTGCTATGGAATAGTGAACTGAGAAATAGCAAAAGATCTGCTAGCAGATGAGTATTCGCCTAAAATTGGAGAAAACCAAAAAACCTGAAAACGACAAACTGGAAATGTGAGTTTATGGTGCCCCACGGATTGAAACTGGCATGCGTAATAGGAAGAAAATAGGAAGAACCAGACCAAACAAGCCGAACGTGGCTAATGGGCCAATTTAGGCAGACCAAACGGCCTATTGATGTTTTTAGCATGCCGAAATTGGACTAACCTGGGACAAATCAAGCAGGATCGTGCAGGATCAAGCCAAAAGAGCCTGATTGAGAAAAATGGGCCGAGTAATGATTGAGCAGGTCAGACGGGCCAAAGAGCAAGCGGACTCATTTAGGCAAAAACGGAGAAATCAAGTCGGTCTGAATTCGACAAATCAGGCCAAACCGACAAGGATCAATTTAAACGATGTCAAACAAGCTAAACAGGCCGAGTGGAACAAACCTGGTCAGTTTTAGTACCGAGTAGCAACCAAATTTGGGAAACGAAGCCTCAAATAACTGAAGTCAAGTTTTTAAAATGAAAATCAGAAAGAAATCGGTAAACTGCCAATTGTAATCAGTTTTTATTAAGTCAACGCCCTGAGCTCGGATTCCAACTCCTAAACAACTTTCAAAAAAATTTCCTATTTTTGTAACATCACTACTCTGAACTCTCACAGCTTCCCACGTACACACACAGTTCCCTATTATCTCCCTCGGACTAAAAGTCATTGTCTGCCCCTGCTAAAATTATTCATCCTCTTAGAAAATAGAAAAAGACGGAAGTGCCACTAAATACTCTCTCTTCAAACTTTTGTCTTTCACACCTCCTTCCCTTCAAAAAAAATAAAGAGCATGAAAAATTAACGAATGGGGAACTTCTTGGTTTGTCTTTGACACCCACTTTTTGGTCTGTTTTTAGTTCCTTTTTTGTGAAAGGGGAATTGTTTAGAGGAGTTAGTATAAAAAGAACACCTCTGCTCCAGAAAGGAGTGTTGTTTTTTTTTTGAAGTGAGGTCTTATGGCTTGTGGTTGATAAGACTACAATGAGCACTGTTTGTTTGTTGTTAGTAGGTATGTTTTTGAAAAATGAAAGTTGATATAGCAAACTTTGGTAACCAGTATTTTAAAAACAAATATTTTGTTAACCTTTTGTAATTTCCACTTTTGAAACAACATCTGTGTTTCTAGTGTCACAAATTTATCAGATTTCAGGAGTTTCCTGATTTTATACCGTTTTTTGGAACTTTTTATTGAACTTTTCTGGAATATCAATGTTCTTTTCCACAAAGATTCACGTAATTTCTCAAAATGTCGCAAGTAGGTTCCAGTGGTTAGAGCCCGAGAACGCATGTAGCTAAACTTCAACTGCTAGTTCCGTTCGTATCTGACTACAAAATACAGATACGAAAGTGTGGGAAAACAATAACGAAAACGTTACATCAAGAGTTCAACAAAACATGAACACTTGGAAATTGAGAAGTCAAAAGATCACTTTTCTATGTTACGTCTTCCTTTTTAATTGGATTTCATATATTCGGGAAGACGCATAAATAAATAATTGGGAAATGCATTTCCGCTGCTTTTTTTTTGAATAAGACTTTTTTCTATCTTGTTCGTAAGATATAAAAGATCCCTTTTCAGACAATTAGAGTTTTTCCATTTCGAAGATTTTTGTGTTAAAGGCCTCCAAGAGGATTTCAAATGTAACTCGTCAAACTCTATCCGATGGTATAAAAACTTCAATGACATTTTTTAAAATAACTGTCCCCCTCTAACATCAAAGCGTTCTCAGAGAAGACCCCCTTTCGTTCAGTATTCATATGTTGTACAAACAAACTGAACATTCAATCTTCAAATAATGAGGTGATCATATAAAATGATGTTCCATAAAGGTTAATCATCGTTCAAATATTCTGAATACCACACAACTTTATTTTCAGAGCCAGAATTCTTAAATCGTTTTTTTTTTCAAAGTACTCTTATACAGTTTTGATAACTCTGATAGATACATGTGGTTTTGCTAGAGAATTTCTAATAGTTAAGACTCTTTTAAGATATTCAGAACCCTTCTACCCTTAACCACCGGTTCTCCAATTTTCAACTATTTGCAGAGTTCCTTTTATGACTCACCTCTATCTCTCCCATATTTTATCAGTTTGTTCTTCTGAACCCCAAACACCAGTGAGTTCATATTTTGTGTCATATTTTGTATCCCATCATTGAGTATGCGGGCGTGCCTCCATCGGTTATTAATGCAATAGATATGTACATATATTTCAGAGACAAAAAGTGTGATAAGAGAATACAGCTACAGTAGGAAACGATTCATTTTTTGGTGAAGCATGAAGGTGCACGGGAAAAATGTGGTTTTCTATGCGATTTTTAGCTTCGCTGCGGTGTTTTTTATTTTTTATAAAGCGGATACGGTAGGTTACAGTACCAAGACCCCGTGAGTTTTGAAGTTATGGTTTTTAGATCGTCTACGTTTCCCCATTTGTTCCTTCTACCACAGGAAGTTCTATGGAAGCTGCTCAGCCAAGGATTTCAATTTCAAGATCAGAAACCAACAAGCGGGAAGTCACTAATGATCCTACTCCAAGATTCAAATTTCAAAGTAACACGGAAAAACCAGTAGGTGTAGAAACTGTAATGGCACAGGAAGCGTCAATAAATATTGAGAAGAATTGTGAATGTCTGTCAAACAAGACGATGAAATCCTATGATTTCTGTTATAGGAATCCAAAGGTGAGTATTAGGAAAAAGGATGAAGGGTTGTTTTTTTTTTAGAAGTTACTCTAAATTCCTTAGAACTAATCATGGAGGTATAGTACACAGCCAAACAATTTTAAAGGCGCAGGCGATCTCGCGGGAGAGGTCTCGACACGAATCGTCACTCTAGAAATGGTGGAGGACAGTATTCGTAGAGGGATCTTCCTGTGAATTTTCTTGTGCCTTTAAAAAAGGTATCCACTGTTTCTTTACAACAGTTTCTCAGTGATTTTTGTACAGCTTAAGTCAGCTAGGCTAGTTGCTAACTTGTCTAACACTGACCATGTAACTGCTTCCTTCCGAATCAAAATCATGGGCTCACAACGTAACCATTATGTAAATCTCGATACGTTTTACACGTCTAAGAGCACTGGATCACCGCCAGACAAACCTGGGCTGCACGGACCCGGTTAGAGTGTCAGAAACATTGACCCGTTTCCTCCCTATATGCAGAACTCACTGAAATCTACATTTTGATATGTTGATGAGCCCACAAGGTTGATTTCGAAGACTGTTATTGCAGGGCTCACGATGGGCCCCTCTGAGAATACATGAAAGCTACTAGATCGCTAACAGATTATCTATAACTCCCAAAAAATCTCAACTATTAGCTATTTGTCTCCTGATACCATCACCATAAACTTGAGAACAAACCTACCGTACTCTCCCCAACCCGTCCCACATTACACTATCTCCCTTCCAGAACTCTTCCCTGATTGGCAAGCGATTCGACTGCGCTCACCTCAATACACTAGAAGAGCTGAGTACGCTCTCTACTCTTTTATTTTCGAAACATTTTTTTTTCAGAACTCCTCGACATTTCTGAGCAGACCCTTGTAGACTTATCCAACCCGAACCGCGACGCATCGGATGTTATGTTTGTGTCAGCCATCTCGATGAATCATTTCGGGAATTTTAAGGAAATGGTTAGTCCTCGATACTTCAAATAGTCCCACAATCTTTTTTTTAGTACGCCCTCATCAAAAAGCACTGGCCACAACAGAAACTTGTGCTCTACTCACTAGATCTGCCGGATATTCGAATCAAGGAGCTCGAGGCGGATCCAAATATTCAAGTCAAAAAGTTCAACTACTCCAAGTACCCAAAATATGTGGAAAATTGGGCGGAGTACCGATTCAAGGCGTTGATTTTGGCGGAAGCCATTCGGGACTATAAGAATGTGTGGTGGACCGATTCTCATAATCGGTGGTTACAGCCAAAACCATTGGGACAGTTCTATGGGGAGATGGCAAAATGTCAGGGAGACGTGGATTGCGATAAGGTAACTTTATCGGAGGGTTACTTTTGATCCAAATTCATAGAAGTGGCGAGCGCGGCCCACGGCCTTTTGCTATTAAAAGGCCGCTGATAACTCAATCGGGCCGTCCTTTTGCTAAAATGCTCAGCTCAAGCCCGCTTCTTACATCAAAAAATTGCACCGCTAGGAAGCAAAATGAAAAAAAAGCCGCTGCCAAAAAAGGTCCGATCCGGCAGCCCTGCATAATAGACCTTTTTTTGAACTTTAGACCCGCTAGCAGGGCCCCAAAACCACTTTGATGTCTAATCAACCTTGATCTGACCTGGATAAATTCCAGAAATCCTCGTTAATGATGTTCGTCAACGCGACTCATAGTAACTACGCAGTGCTTACCGAAGGTATTCAACACATTCAAGGACAACACAATTTTTGACCTTATCTAGGACTTCTGGACTATTTCCCAACTTTCGGTTTGGACACCCTTAAATATAACGACAAGGGACTACAGCTGTCGGCTGCTTTTGTGTACTTGGCGAGGACACCGTTTACACTAGAGATTTTGAAATGGTATGTGCTCTCTTGGTAATAATTAGTTGATGTCTACAGTAGTACATTTTTGAGTCAGTGTGTTGCGACTCTCGGTGTTTGCGGACCCTACATTACTGGTTCGAGGTTGAGGGTGCCGTGAACACCTTTGACACAAGAAAAACAGGATAAACAAGTTCGCTCTGATCCAATTTCTTTTGCTTCAGGCACGCCCTCTGCTCCCTGGAAGAGAAATGCATGAATCCTCCCAACGCCAAACTGAAATGTGACATCATTCCTCGATGGGAGAAGTACGCCGGTTGTTTCCGATACGATCAATCTTCCCTGAATCTGCTGATGTTCAATTCGTTCCGAGACCACAACCATTATTTTATGAACGTTGGAAGAGTGGATAGGACGTATGCACATTATTGAGAAAAATTTCAAATTTAGGAATATATTTTTTGTTTTGAGCAGCATTCGGGTGGTTTTGTTACGGGTATATTGTTTTTATTGTTTGAATAGTGGAGAACACTTCACTTCTAAAAATAAACAGTGTGATTTCTAAATCTATAAAATCAAGTGATAACGAACCGGTTGACACACCTATTTATGACGCATTTACTAATTTTCTGATCGGAATTCTGATCTGTAGAGATAAGAGTTCAGAGTAACATGATGAGCTGTCATGGAGGTTCCCGGAGATAGATAGGAGGATTGGGTGAACTGGAGAAATTCTTGAAGGCGGATGGAAGCTACGATAGTACCTCTGATGGGTTTGAACCCATGGCCAATAGCGTCACCAGCTTCGCTACGTACACCCACCCTGCTCGTTCTTTGAAGGAGGGGGGGCTCGAAAAGTTTTTTTCTGAAATTACAAGTTTAGGTACCACTGGTGGGTTTGAAACCGGGGTCGGACTGACAGATCACCGAAATCGCTACCGACTGAGCCATACGGTCGAGAAAGCAAGCCGATCCTGCTTGTCTTTGAAGGATAGCTCCCTTTTTCCCCTTGAAATTCTCCTACGCATGAGAGTTCCCACTCTCTTTCAGTGCAGGTGGCTCACAGTCCCCATCAAAAAAATACCGTATTTCTTTGCCTTCATTCACAAAACGAAAAAATTCATCTAAACTTTCGAATTCGAAACATTTGAAATATTCCGAGGTAGCACCGACACCGAGTTCCTACTCTTATCCACTGTACTTAGAACCCGTTGTCGGAGCGCGGGCAAGAAGAAAATGATAGCCATTGGGTCCAAGAATGGGAACATTGACACAGCCACAGCAGATGACCAGTAGAGCCAACTTAAAATTCACAACTTCGATTTTTTTTTCATTTTCAGAGCTTTAGGAGCTTGACTCACTTCATAAAGTCAATCTTGAGTGCTGCTCCATAAAAACTGATTGTGCACGGCATGAAGCTGACACAAATTGGAATGATTGTCTGGATAGATAACGCTTTGAAAAGTTGTTTTTCCATCTGAGCAGTTTGTTTGTTCATGGAAATTGAGCCAGTGTTCAGACAGCTGATAATCTAAAGTAAAATATATTTATAGCATTTAGTCCGAAGTTGTCTAGTTAACCTTATATCCCAGAACGAAGTACAACGTCATAGAATAACTTGCGATGATTGTCAACAATAAAACACCCACCCAGGTTCTTTGAATTATCCCTGGCGAGGCTTCCTAGGAAATTATCTCGTGCTTGTTTGTGTAGACGAGGAACTTACCCAAAACAGCCAGCGACGAAATTGATGTCATCAATGTTTTCATTGTAGAGTTCCTTGAAAGAAACTCTAATGTAGTCCCGGATCTCTGGGGTAGAATGAAGACAGTTGAAGTCTATCTGAATAATTATCCATACTAAAAAAAACTGAATCTCTAAAACTTACTAATCCCCAAATAGTCATATGAAAAATGACATAAATGACTGAAAAGACTAATCCGTACGGCATGAAGTATCGATTGAGGAAGTGATTACTGAAACGGAAAATTGATTGCTCAGATTTGAAAGTCTTGAAACTCACTTCTTCAATGTAAGGTATCTAAAAACAAAGTGAACATTCAGAATTCCATAAGTTCCAGAGATGACTGCACATCGATAGGAAATTGGGACTTCTCCGTATTGGAAAACCTTTAACTTAGAATTTTACAAATAATTGAACTTTTACAAAAAATACCTCCGCAAATGGACCATCTGTGATGAAGCAGACAAACGCGTAACGGAAGCAGAAGACGGACTGAAATAATATATTCGTGGACTAGGAAACCTATCTGAAAAATTAGGCCACTCATAGTACTGGGCCCATGCTCTTAGTGTTTACTAACAGACAAAAGATACAGAAAACAAGCTGGAGTTGCATCTTTATGGCCTGGACGTACTAGCGGAAATTCTAAGTCACCCAGTGAAATTCTTTTGGGGCCCTTGAGCTCTTCAAACAATGTCTTTATGGCCTAGGAACTGTATCCGGATTTCTAGGCCACCCCTTTATCTTATGACCTAATTCCTAATCTAGATATTTTGGCCTAGAAACCTTACTTGGATAGTGTTTGAAGTGTTGGGTCGGTTTTCCGGAGATTATATTTTTATTCGAACCCTGGCCCCAAGTGATGAAAAACCTCAGAAGGATTTTTTTACTCGGTCCTCCATTCTCGAGATATACCGATTTTTATATTTTCATACCATGAAAAGCTCGAAAAACTTCAAAAACTCGTAACTGGCTTTAAACTAATCGTAATGAATGAGTAAAAAAACGAAAATGATGCAAATTTTGCATACTTTAACGTGGTTTTATTTTCATTTTTGCAAAACCTTAATCCCGTAGCATATTTCCAATATTACGTATGACCACTTTCTAGACACATAGGAAAGGAGAATTTGGCGTCGGGCATTGAAGGCTCAGAATATTAGTTGACACTAGTATAACATATGCACAAAATATCAGAGTCGCCGCCCGACAAAATTTGAGGAAAAATTTTTTTTCAAAATTTTTCGAAAAAAAATTTTTTTTTTTTTGAAAATTTTTTTTCAATTTCGGTTTTTTCTGTCTTCCACTATCATCATTTAACGTTTTTAGTGTGAAAGAATGATGTCATCATGGAATAAAACTCAAAAAATCCGGAATTAGTGGTGGTCCCTTTTAGGATCCTACATAAGGAAGAATTTGGCGTCGGGCATTAAAGGCTCAGAATATTAGTTGACATTAGTATAACATATGCACAAAATATCAGAGTCGCCGCCCGACAAAATTTGAGGAAAAATTTTTTTTCAAAATTTTTTGAAAAAAAAAAATTTTTTTTTTTCAAAAATTTTTTTCAATTTTTATTTGTTTTGTCTTTTACTATCAACATTCAATGTTTTTGATGTGAAAAAAACGATCCCGGCATGAAATTAAACTCATAAAGTCCGAAATTTAGTGGTGGTCCTGTTAGGATCCTAGAAAAGAAGGATTTGGCACCGGTGGATATAGGCTCAAAATGTTTGTCAACACGTGTATAATATATGTATAAAATATCAGAACCGGCGCCCGACAAAATTTGAGGAATTTTTTTCTCCGAATTCAAAAATTAGCTGAAAAATTTTTTTTCCTGGATTTATGACGTCATAACTTGGTTGGTGAGCAATCCACAAAAAAGTTTTCAACTAAAAAAATATTCAACAAGATAAACGCTACAATTTGTCTGTTGACAACTTTTTTCTATCTACGATGGTTCATGAGATATACAAGATTTAACAACGTAAGCGGATCGAATGGTACATACAGACAGTTTGGCATAGATTCCAGGTGGATGCTTTCAGTAAATGGCGTATAACTTCCGAACAGTAAGATTTCATGAAAAGTTGTCAACTAACAAAACATTACCAAGATCATTTAACACATTTTTTATGTTGACAGTTTTTTGAACTTTTGCTCATCAACAATGTTGTGACGTCAGAAAGTCAGGAAAAACCGTTTTTCTGCTGAATTTTTTTGGAATCCTGCGTTTCCACAAATTTTGTCGAGAGCATATTGGCTTCGAATATGTGTAGAGAAATGTATAACATATGGACGAAATATCACAGTCGGCGCCCGACTTTATTTGAGGAAGCTTTTTT
>GL380828.1:3847-17747 GCA_000143925.2 Caenorhabditis brenneri | reverse complement strand
TGTTAAAATCTTTCCGACGTTCTCGAAGTTGCCGCTTTCTTCTTCATTTTTACTAGATTTATACTTCTCATTTACATTCCATGCTTTCAAAAATAAACACCTTTTCCGAACATCGTATCTAATGCTCAACATAGTTTTCTTTCTCTTCTTCGAAGGCGATTTTGATAGTCTGGAAACTCTTTGTGTTTATTTGATAATCAAGAATAGTGACATACGTGAGAAACAGTCTGTAGTTGGGGTCTGAGCCTTCGAGTCCAATGAGTCCATCCACAACATTTTCAAAGTCGAGACTGTCTATTCTACTAATTTGAATCCATCCGAACATATCAACTTTACTGTTCACCCAATAGTTAACAAATGATTTTAGTTGTTCTTGAGTAAAAAGGTTTTGACGGAGTACTACGTACACAAGCTTTCTTAACCGGTACAAATCCTTAATTCGAACCCAACGAGCATCATCATAAGTTTGATAGTAAAATTTGAATGCCTGTAATTAACTACTGATTCTCCTATTCGGACAAAACATACTCACTTTCTTATGTTTGAAATCCAACGGCATTTCTTCCACTTTTGACGCAAAAGTACGTTTTGATTTTGCTTTATCCATTATCATTTTCAGATCTTCCGAATTAACTTTTTTGCCGTTTATAGATAGTTTTCTCCATCTCTTCATTACTGGATTAGATAGAAATTCCCGGATAGTTCCTCGCTCTCCAAGGTCGGTACAAAAACTTAAGTCACGAACTTTTTTCCGGAACACAAATATATTCTGTAGTTTATGATACAGTTCCACTGCATTTTCAATCACAGAGCTGTTTGGTTCATTCAGCCTGGAAGGTTTTGTTTGCAGAAGGAGTAGATTGGAAAATGACTAACCATGACTTCATATTATCCTCGGTCATCAACTTCCACTTTTTTACCTTCCGAACAGATTTGCCGTAATTTGTAGCATTTTCAACAGGAGAAAACTTGATACACCCATCCTGACATATTTCAATACGAGGATTCTCCGCTTTTATTCGAGCCAGTTTCACAATTTTCTCGTTTCGTTTTGAGGTCAACGCCAAGTCGAACCTGAAAAAATGAGTACAAAAAAATGAGAAGACGTCCGATTCTGATTCAACTTATTTAAGAGATCAGATACTACAGATAAAAGATACTTACCAATCTCTGAGATCCATCGTTTGAATCAAGTGTACTTGCACTAGAAGAGGTAGTCGATGAAATGGAATAGTGAATTCGAAATTACTGAAAAACTTAATATCATTGCGAATGTCTTAAACTAAATGAATTACCTATTTGGTGCTAGCGGGGGCCGATCTGCATTTGAAAGAGGGTCGAATTCTTCAACTTCCATCTGAAAACAAATTGTCAACTATTAGAAACTTGTTTGAAAGGATTGAAGTAAATTGGTGAGAAAACTTTAGACGCCATTGAATTAAAATAAAAGGAAAAGGGAAAATGAAGAGACTCTACAACTTGTGGTTCGATGACTCGACGAATTAGTAGCAACAATCATAATTATGAGATATGTAAGGCACACATTATTGTGCAAAAATTGAAAAAATGTTTTTAATCAATTTGGTCAAAAACTAGAACCACGTTTTTGTGATAACCATCCAATATGTAGAGAAAAAACTTTTGTCTTACCAGAAAAAATTATTGGTAGTGCGCTCTACTGTACAAGAAGAATGGTCCGGCAAAGGAGAAGAAGGGCCGGTATCGACAGATACACAATACGCAATGTGACCTCTTGATGGTGCGGCCGGAGAGTAGTAATGGAAAGAGCGAAGATAGCGTGCACAGAGAGAAAACAGTCTGTTATGAATGCACGGTACAAAGAAAATGTGAGGAAGATGAGGAGTATATGGATTCGGCCTACTGTGGAGAGAGAGAATAAGGGGTATTTGTAAGAGTGGAGACAGTAAATTTCGAAGGCAAATTCTTATATGAAGTACCCTTCGATTTTGGTATGTATCCCAACGTAATCTAAATATGAAGATAAAGAAAGACCATACTTAAACATATTAGACAAGAAAAAGTTATTGACCGTGCGCTCTACTGTACAAGAAGAATGGTCCGGCGAAGAAGAAGAAGGGCCGTTATCGACAGATGGACAATACGCGATGTGACCTCTCGTTGAAGGAGAACAGGGGGAAAAGGAAAGAAGGAGGATAGAGTGCACAGCGAGATCACAAAGATTGTATTATGTAAAACGTAGCTTGTGGATAACATGTATTAACAATCCAAGATTGTTCATATCGGAGGAAATAATCGGAAAAAAAAAGCACACTGTAAACGACGAATCGAAAGATGATCAATGAACTGAAGAAGCAGAAAAAACAATACGAGAATGCAACGCAGATGAGCGTTTGATGAACGCATTCCTCCTTTCTTTTTGTCCTTACTCTCTTTATAAAGAGGTCTCATCCTAACTAAAAACAAACAATTCTTAAGGTCCCTCATGCCCTGGAATAGGACGAACTTCTATGACCAATAATTAAAATAAAGTACGTTTTTTTGTGAATAAACTCATTGAAAAAAAAACTGTTTTTGAAAGATTGAATAAATTCATGTAGTAGTGTATACATAGCAATTCGATAAAAGTGTATATAATGAAAAGACATTAAGAGTAAAAATATTAAATCAAATAGTAATTATAGTTGAAATTATGAAGATTGGTATCACTAATATACAAAGATAACAATTTAGATTATAGAATTACGAACGAATAATGTCCAAATGGGTGTAATGAAAGGAACTAATCACACTCATTGTCTTGATTAAAACAGTTCATGAGTAGCTTTTCCATTTATGAAAATAACATTTAATTCTGACAATGCAGCTATTAATTTGTTGATTTTTTTGTTCACTTTCAACTTTGCTTCCTCGCTTGCTTCTTCCCGAAGATCCTCCAGTTTCTTCTTCTTACGCAGGAGCGTCAAAATCAATCCTACATTCTCGAACTTCTTGTTTTCTTCATCATTTTCACTAGGCGTGTATTTCTCATCAACATACCATGCTTCCAAAAGTAGACACTTTTCCATCACATCGTAGCTGATTCTCAACATAGTTTGTTCTCTCATTTTTGAAGAGGATTTCGATAGTCTGGAAACTGTTTTTTCTTTTTTTTCAATCCAGGATAGTTACTTACGTAAAAAACAGTTCGGAATTTGGACCTGAGCCTTGGAGTCCATGGAATCCATCTATCAAATTCTCAAAGTTAAGCGGATCTGTCTCGATTTGTATCACCGAAAACATATCAACTTCACTGTTCACCCAATAATTAACAAATGATTTCAGCTGCTCGTGAGTGAAGAGGTTCCGATATAGGCTCACGTACACAAGGTTTCTCAAACCGTACAAATCCTCCATTTTCACCCAACGAGCATCATGGTAAATTTGATGGAAAAATCTGAATGCCTGTAATTAACGAATTATTAAACTATTCAGAAAAAAACATACTCACATTCTCGTGCTTGAAACCCAGCGGCATTTTTTCCACTGCAGAATTAAAAGTACGATGTAATGTTGCTGTATCCATTATCATTCTCAGATCTTCCGAACTAATTGTTTTGCCATAGATAGTAAGATCTTTCCAATTCTTCATCCCTGGATTTGATAGAAGTTCACGGATAGTTGCTTTTCTTGGGAAATCGGTACAAAAATCAATGGTAAGATTGTTTGGGAACACAAATACATTTTGCATTTTTTGATAAAGTATCGCTGCATTTTCAATCATAGAGCTGTTTAGTCCATTTAGCCTGGAAGACATTAATAGCACTAGTAGTAGATCAAAAAATGACTAACCATGACTTCATATCCTCTTTGTTCATCATCTCCCACTTTTTTGTCTTCCAGTGCATATTGTCGTAACACAAGTTAAGTTTGAGAGACGAAAACTTGATACAAGCATTCAGACATATTTCAACACAAGGACTCTCCGTTTTTATTCGTGCTAATTTCAAAACTCTCTCGTTTCGTTTTGAGGTCATCGCCAAATTAATCCTGAAAGAATGAGAGATGAAAACCTGTCAAAGTCGGTACCAAAAAAAGGGAGCGCTCAAAGTGGACATCCTTGGCAGCAATGATCACAGTTCAAAAAAGTAACTTACCAGTCTTTGAGACCCATCGTTTGAACCACTTGTACTTGAACTAGAAGAGGTAGCCGGTGGAATGGAATGGTTAAATCGAATTCACTGAATAACTTATTATCACAAAAACTCCCGGAAGAAAAAAAAATTACCATTTTTTGACTACTGGTTGCGTAAGAGTAGGCCATTCTTCTAATGAGAGAGAGTTGAATTTCTCAACTTCCATCTGAAAGTTATTAATGATCGGAAGCGAAGCGAGCTAAGAGTGAGCGAGTAGAACACTATTTCAAATGTGCTAAGCAAACGTCAACAACAAGTAGGACCTAAAACCGTGAAAATATGAAACTCGACGAAAAATGTTCAGATTATTATGAGTGCGCTCTACTCAATAGCAAGAAGGGTCCGGCGAAGAAGAAGGACGGTTCGTTGGTTATCGACAGACGGGCAATACGCGATGTGGCCTCTTGATGATGTGGCCGGAGAGTAGTGGGAGATGGGAAGAGCGGAGGTAGCGTGCACATAGGGAAAACACGTCTGTTATGAATGCACGGTACAAAGAAAATGTGGGGGAGGGAAATAGCAATTTGGTCTAATCTAGAGAGAGAGAAAAAGGGGTGTTTGTAAGAGTGGAGACAGCAAATTTCAAAGAAAAAATCTTGTATGAAGTTCCCTTTGATTGTGGTATGTATCACAACCTAATCTAAATATGAAGATGATGAGAGACCATAAATATATTGGAAAAGTATCTATTTCTTGTAAACAACATCAGAAAATGTTCAGTTATTTATTATTAATCAGAAGTAAAGCTGTGAGTAATATGTGGAATACAATATAAAGCAATCAAAATGTCAAAATGATATGAGAGTTTACATAAATAAAAAACAAAATTATATTAGAAAAAAAAACATTTTCGAGTACTGCACACGAATAAAAATATGAAACCATGTGTCAATGGAATGTTTTCAGAAAAAACTGGACTTATTGGTGGTGACTGTTAATAATATGATATAATCTACTTGATGGAGGGACAGAATGACAGATGAATAAGGCTCGAGAACACAGGCTGAGGACAACAAATTAAACTTGGTTTCAAGATTAGAACAGTTCATGAGTAACTTTTCCATCTATGAAAATGACATTTAATTCTGATAATTCAGCTACCGACTCGTTGATTTTTTCGCTCAATTCCATCTTTGCTTCCTCATTTGCCACTTCCAAAAGATCCTCCAGTTTCTTCTTCTTATGCAACAACGTCAAAATCAACCCTACATTTTCGAACTTCTTGTTTTCTTCTTCGTTTTCACTAGGTTTACATTTTTCATCCCATGTTTCCAAAAGTAGGTAGTTTTCTCTAACATCGTAGCTGATTCTCAGCATAGTTTGTTCTCTCATTTTTGAAGAAGATTTCGATAGTCTGGAAACTCTTTTTCCTTCTCTTTCATTCTAAAATAGTAACTTACGTGAAAAACAGTTTGGAATAGAGCTCTGAGCCTTGAAGTACAATGAGTCCATCTACCAAATTCTCAAAGTTGAGCAAATCTGTCTCGATTAGTAACTCCGAAAACATATCAACTTCACTGTTCACCCAATAATTAACAAATGATTTCAGTTGCTCGTGAGTGAAGCAGTTCTTGTATAGTGCAACGCGTACCATGTTCCTCAACCCATAAAGATCATCAATTTTTACCCAACGAGCATCATGATACAATTGAAGCGAAAATTTGAATGCCTGTAATCAACTAATTATTCAGCAATTCAAACAACAAAAACTCACATTCTCATGTTTGAAATCCAACGGCATTTCTCTCACTGCGCATTCAAAACTGCGATGTGATGTTGCTGTATCCATTATCATTTTCAGATCTTCCGAACTTATTTTTTTGCCATAAACACAAAGTTCATTCCAGTTCTTCATCACTTGATTTGATAGAAGCTCACGGATTGTTGCTTTCCATGGGATGTCGGTACAAAAACTAATGGTAAGATTATTTGGGAACACAAATATATTTTGAGTTTTTTGATACAGTTTCGCTGCATTTGTAATAAAAGAGCTGCCTGGTTTATTTAGCCTGGAAAACATTATTAGCACGAGTAGTAGATTAGAAAATGGCTAACCAAGGCTTCAATTCCTTTTTGGTCACCGTCTCCCACTTTTTTGTCTCCCAGTGCATCAAGTCGTAACATAAGCTAAGTTTGAAAGAAGAAAAATTGATACAACCATACACACATATTTTCACACAAGGCCTTTCCGTTTTTATTCGAACCAGTTTTACAACTCTCTCGTTTCTTTTTGAAGTCATAGCCAAGTTGATCCTGAAGAAACGAATACGATGTATTATCTAAAAACGTTAACTACCAGTCTCTGGGACCCATTGTTTGGATAGCTTGTACTTGAACAAGAAGAGGTAGCCGGTGGAATGGAATGGTTAATTTGAATTCACTGAAAAACGTATCATCATTGAAACATTTTTTTAACGGAACGATTTACCATTTCAATACTGGTTGCGTAAGTGTAGGCCAATCTTCTGTTGAGAGGGAGTTGCATGTCTCAACTTCCATCTGAAAGTTATCAATGATTGGAAGCGATGCGAGGTTAGAAGGAGAGAGAACAATAGAGTCAACAATTGCTAGGAATCAAAGCCTTCAAAATATGGAAGTCGACAGAAAAATGTTCCCATTGCGCTCTACTCAACAGAAAGAAGGGTCCGGTGGAGAAGAATAAGGAACGCCATCGACAGACAGGCAATACGCGATGTGACCTCTTGATGGTGTGGCCGGAGAGTAGTGGTGAACGGGAAGAGAGGAGATAGCGTGCACAGAGAGAAAACACGTCTGCTATGAATGCACGGTACAGAAAAAATGTGGGGAAGGTAAGGAATATATAGGGCTTCGGGTTAATGCAGAAAGAGAATATGGGGTATTACTAAGACTCGAGGTATAAAACGTTCGAAGACAAAAGATTAAGTGAAGTACCATTCGATTGTGGTATGTAATCTAAATATCAAGACGTAATCTAAATATCGAGATGAAGAGAGAAACGACACAATGCATCATTGGATCACTATCTATTTCTTATAAACAAAAACATAAGACAGATTTTAACGTTTTTTAATGAAATGTAATCGAAAAGTGGAAAAATGAGAGTTTACATAAGTCAAAAATCAAAGTATATAAATTAAAAACAACATATTCGAATATTTTATTGCATTGAAATGAAAATATGAATGATCAAGGTTCGAGAGCACAGGATGAGGACAATATATTATACTTATCTCTTCTATATACTAAAGGAATAGCTCTGTGTGTGTGTGTGTCTGTGCCGCACTTATCACTGAATAACTTTTGAACCCCTCGACCGTTTCCTATCATATTTGGCATGTAGTCATGGGTCACCGAGCGCTTCAATTCCGTGAAGTTTGGAGCACGGGTTACTGTAGGATTACGGTAGCTACAGTAACCAGATAACACAGAAATAGCTAGAAAACGGGTTCGAAGTGCTCAGAATTGTTCCATTTTTTGCATGTACTATCTAAGGTACCCCAATAGCACACCATCAAAAAATGGTGGAGATTACTGTAGGATTACGGTAGTTATGGTACTCCGAAAACTCAACTGGCAAGCTCATGATGGATAACCTTCCAGAACATTCTCCTTCTTTCCAGAAACTTCTAGAATGTTCTAGAAACTTCCAGAACTTCCAGAAACTTCTAGAATGTTCCAGAACTTCCAGAAACTTCTAGAAACTTCCAGAACTTCCAGAGCTTCCAGGAACTTCTAGAATGTTCCAGAACTTCCAGAAACTTCTAGAAACTTCCAGAAACTTCCAGAACTTCCAGAACTTCCAGAGCTTCCAGGAACTTCTAGAATGTTCCAGAACTGCCAGAAACTTCTAGAAACTTCTAGAAACTTCCAGAACTGCCAGAACTTCCAGAGCTTCCAGAAACTTCCAGAAACTTCTAGAAACTTCCAGAACTTCCAGAAACTTCTAGAAACTTCCAAAAACTTCTAGAAACTTCCAGAAACTTTTAAAAACTTCCAGAAACGTCAAAACATTTGATTATTTTGGCGGGAATTCGAATCTTCAAAAAATGTTTGGAGGGATTTCATATTATCAAAATTTTTGGCGGGAACTCAAATTTTCAAAATTTTTGGCGGGAATTCAAATTTTCGAAATTTCTGGCGGGAATTCAAATTTTAAAAATTTTGGGCGGGAATTCAAATTAGCAACATTATTGGAACAGGAAGGAGGCTTAGAGTGCATCACTGCCCGATGATCAAAAATGAGTTTAAGCGTGGCAAATTAACCCCCCATTGAGGAGCGCAGCGACGAACAAAAAGGAGGTGAGCCGCCGTAGGCGGCGCCACCGACTGGTTGGCAAACTAAAACAGTCTATGAGTAACTTTTCCATCTATAAAAGTAACATTGAATTCTGACAATTTAGATATCAAAAAGTTGATATTTTCGTTCAATTCCATCTTTGCTTCACCACTTGAGACTTCCCGAAGATCCTCCAGTTTCTTCTTCTTATGCAGCAGCGTCAAAATCTTTCCGACATTCTCAAACTTTTTGTTTTCTTTTTCGCTTACAGAAGGTGTAAATTTTTTATTAACATCCCATGCCAACAACAATAGGTACCTCCGCTTAATATCGTAGCCAATGCTCAACAAAGTTTTCTTTCTCTTGTTCAAAGGCGATTTTGGCATCCTGAAACCTCATATTTCATTTGTTAAACAAGCATAGACACTTACGTAAGAAACAGTTTATAGTTGTAGTCTGAGCCTTGAAGTCCAAGGAGTCCATCCACAAAATGTTCAAAGTCGAGCCTTACTATTCTATGAATTTCTATCCACCAAAACATGTCTACGTCACTGTTCACCCAATAATTAACAAGTGATTTTAGTTGTTCTTGAGTGAAGAGGTTCCGATTTAGTACCACGCACACAAGGTTTCTCAAACCGTACAAATCCTCGATTTTCACCCAACGAGCATCATCATAAACTTGTTGGAAAAATTTGAATGCCTGTAATGAACTGATTGTTGAACAATTTAAGCAAAAAAACTCACATTCTCATGTTTAAAATCGAGTGGCATTTCTTCCACTGTAACCATAAAAAGGCGACGTGATGTTGCTGTATCCATTATCATTTTCAGATCTTCCGAACTAATTTTTTTGCCATAGATAGAAAGTTTATTCCAGTTCGTCATTATTGGACTTGATAGAAGTTCTCGGATAGTTGCTCGTTTCTTCTTCTCAATGTCAGTACAATAAGTTACTTCGAAATTCGTTGGAATCACAAAAATATTTTGCATTTTTTGATACAGTATCCCTGCATTCTCTATGATTGAATTGAGTGGTTGATTGAGCCTGTGAGATAATATAGCGTCAAGGGCCGATAGAACTATACGAGCTTAAATTCAACGACATCACAAGTGTGACCTAAACACATCCAGCCACAGGCCCGGGCAATATAGCCGAGCCAATGCTGCTGAGGTTGGTTCAACAGTGTTACTTTTCAGTAACGTAGATGACATGTGTAAAAAAGCAACTAACCATGACTTCATATCCCCTTTGGTCATCATGCTAAAGGATTCTTCCGTCCTACCATGATGCTTTTCGAAAAACAAATTGAGTTTGAGATGTGGCAGATGTACAGAAACATCAGGACAGAATTCAAAACGAAAGTATCCAGTTTTTAATCGAGCCAACTTCACAACTTTCTCGTTTTGTTTTGAGGTCATCGCCAAATTAATCCTGAAGAAATGAGTATAAAATATTATATAAAAAACGTTATTCACCAGTCTTTGGGACCCATTGTTTGGATTGCTTGCACTTGCACAAGAAGAGGGAGCCGGTGGAATGGAATGATCAGTTTGAATTTACTGAAAAACTTTTTATCGTAAGAACTACCGGAAGCAAGATAAATTACCATTTTTTGATTACTGGTTGCGTGAGTGTAGGACAATCTTCAACTGAGAGAGGCGGGCATGTCTCATTTACCATCTGAAAACTGTCAATTCCTTTCTTTTTTCTTTAAAGCTCTTCTATGTGATAAGGAAGGAGAAGATCGTTTTACAAATAACGTGCATAAATGCTGAAACATAATAAAATTCTATGAAATATGCTGAATTGAATTTGTGAACGACCGAAACCATAATATTCATGATGAAGAGTAAAAACGCTAGTGATGGGAATTGCGCTCTGCTGCACAAGAAAAATGGTCCGGCAAAGAAGAAGAAGAAGAAGAAGAAGAAGAAGACGGAGAGAAGGACCGTGTAGTTGTTTTCTACAGACGGGCAATACGCGATGTGACCTCTTCATGATGTGGCCGGAGAGTAGTGGTGAACGGGAAGAGAGGAGACAGCGTGCACAGAGAAAACACGTCTGTTATGAATGCACGGTACAAAGAATATGTGAGGAAGATGAGGAGTATATGGATTTGGTCTAATGTAGAGAGCGAATAAGGGGTATTTATAAGAGTGGAGATACAAAATTCGGAAAAGTTCATATAAAGTACCCTTCGAATGTGGTATGTGACCCAACGTAATCTAAATATGGAGATGATGAGAAACCATGAATATATTGGAAAATTATATATTTCTTGTGAACAACATCAGATAGATACAGTTATTTATTATTAGTCAGACGTGAAACTGTAAATAATATGTTGAATATAATGCGAAGCAATAAAATGGTGATAATGAAATGAGAGTGTACATAAGTAAAAATCAAGTTATATGAATAAATAGACATATTCAAACATTGCATAGGAATAAGTATATGAAATCTTGTGTCAATGAAATAACTCCAAAAAAAGCTGTCATCATCGATGGTTATTTTTACTAATTTGACTAGACTTCTGTTGAGGACCTGCGGTGCTGTTTTGCAATTTTCCAAATACTTTTTTTTTTAGAAATGAAACACGCCAAAATTGTTCACTTTTTCCCAAGAGAGAGAGAGAGAGAGAGAGAGAGAGAGAGGAGCAAATTTGACCCGAGGTCAACGCAATAATTCGTAGAAAGAATTGAAAAACTTTTTCAGAGGTAAATTTCGCCTATTGTTTTATGGCCTACATTCTCAGTTCATTCTCAGTTCATTCACTTTTTAGCTCAATCGATAGCTTTCCCGAAGTTCATTTTGCTCACCAGTTTCCCCATCAAAATCTCACAAACCGAAGCAATTAAAAATTAAACAAAAAGATTTTAGCGAAATTTTCAGTACTCCAAAAATTATTACATTTTTCGCAACGTACTTTTCTCGAAATATCTGGGTCCAGAGTGGTCAGATCGTAACACCGAAAACTGCACCAGAAACCCAAAGCGATTTCCAATGTACCCCAAAAAATTCAAATCAAAATCTTCAAAATTGACAAAACTGGAGATGCGCAAAGTTGGAAAATTGCAAAAAGTGTGAAAATTTTCTACATCAAATTTCCACGGCGAAACAATCGCGATTTTGGGGAAGAGGGGGATATAATTTTCTTAATCGAGGGACAGAATTAGAGACGAATAAGATTGGAGCAAACATGATGAGAACAACAAATTACACTTATTCGCAAGACTAAAACAGTTGATGGGTAACTTTTCCATCTATAAAAATAACATTGAATTCTGTCAATGCAGCGATCAAATTGTTGATATTTTCGTTCAATTCCAGCTTTGCTTCAATCTCATTTGCCAGTTCCAAAAGATCCTCCAGTTTTATTCTTCTTATGCAGCAGTGTCAAAATCATTCCGACATTCTCTAACTTCGTATTTTCTTCATCAATTTTACTAGATTTATATTTCTCATTTACATTCCATGCTTTCAAAAATATATACTTTCTCCTAACATCGTATCTAATGCTCAACATAGTTTTCTTTCTTTGGTTCAAACGGGATTTCGATAGTCTGAAAACTCATTGTATTCATTTGTTAATCAAGCATAGTAACTCACGTGAGAAACAGCCTGTAGTTGAGGTCTGAGCCTTGAAGTCCAAGAAGTCCATCCACAACATTTTCAAAGTCGAGCCTTTCTTTTGTTATAATTTGAATCCATCCAAACATGTCTACGTCACTATTCATCCAGTGATTGACAAATGATTTTATTTCCTCTTGAGTGAAATTAGTTTTGAACAATGTCACGTTTTGAGAATTTTCCAATCCGTACAATTCCTCAATTTTCACCCAACGAGCATCGTGATAGTCTTGATAGCGAAATTTGAATGCCTGTAATTAACTACTCATTCAATAATTCAAATAACAAAAACTCGCGTTTTCATGTTTGAAATCCAATGGCATTTCTTCCACTGTAACCTTAAAAGTACGTTTTGATGTTGCTGTATCCATGATCATTTTCAAGTCGTCAGAACTAATTGTTTTGCCATTTATAGAAAGTTCTCTCCAGTTTTTCATCACTGGATTCGTTAGAAGTTCTTCAATAGTTGCTGCTCGTTTCTTGTTCTTAATGTTGGTACAGTAACTTATTTCGAGATAATTTGGCGTCACAAAAATATTCTGCATTTTTTGATACAGTATCCCTGCATTCTCTATCATTGAATTGGATGGTTGGTTTAGCCTGCAAAATGAGATTAGCGTTAGAGATAGATTCGAAAAATACAAACTTAAAATCCCACGAATGGTTGGACATGTATGATGAAACCTACTAACCATGACTTCATATCCTCACTGGTCATCTTTCCCCACGTTTTCTTTGTCCTCACATAATGCTTGTCGTAAAATAAAGTGAGCTTGAGAGATGACAGCTGTATGCAAGCATTATGACATAGTTCAACCCAAAAGGATCCCGGTTTTAATCGAGCCAACTTCACAACTCTCTCGTTTCGTTTTGAGGTCATTGCCAAATTTATCCTGAAAAAATGAGTATGAAGCATTATATAAAAATGATGTGTACCAGTCTTTGGGACCCATTGTTTGGATTGCTTGTACTTGAACTAAAAGAGGTAGCCGGTGGAATGGAATATTAAGTTTGGAATCTTTGGTTGAAAGAGACTTGCATGTTTTCATCTGAAAAATATCAATGATTGAAAAAAAAGTAGTGCATGGATTATATGAAAAAGTGAAAGAAAACAGAGACCTAGAGAGGAAAACTGTTCAAATTATTGGGAGTGCGCTCTACTTGACAGAAAGAAGGGTCCGGTGAAGAAGACGAACCTGCGTTGGTTATCGACTTACGGACAATACGCGATGTGACCTCTTAATGAAGGAGAGTAGTGGGGAGCGAAGAGAAGGTGGATAGAGTGCACAGAGAGAGTACGTGTGCTAGGAATGCCTGTTGCAAAAAATTAGTGGGGAAAGATATGGAATGTAAGCTACTTCCAAAATAGATAGAAGAGAGAATACAGGGTGTTTATAGGGCTTTATTTATAGGTTCAAACAAAGGTTGGATAAAGTTGAAGTATAACGTTGCTTGTGGATAACATCGGATTGAATAAACTTGTTTTCTTAATGGGAGACAAACAATGCGTTCCTGTTGTCGATTAACACTCTGCATTATTTGTGTTCGTTGTTTTTAGAAAGCACTTTTTTTTAAAGACATTACTATTTTTCGGCTGTTTACTCTTCAGCGGGGATTTACACTTTTCGAAAAAATTTGTATTTATGCTAAATACAGTATCTTTAGTTTTACATGCAAATAAATGGTTGTGACAGTTTTCAAATGACCAAGCTCGAATTTCGGGTTATCACTAAGAAACAGTATTTCAAGGGTTCATAGACATAGTATATAACGCATATCATCACATATCAAGATGATGAAGAGCATACATCAGTGAAATATCCATATTAAGTTCAAAAACAAAACAATGCA
>GL380827.1:0-10174 GCA_000143925.2 Caenorhabditis brenneri | reverse complement strand
CAGTAGGAATTTCAAACGGCCCTGGACTGATCGAGTCCTGGCTCTGCTTGACTCTTTGTCCGAGACTACGAGGATCGTCGAGTGCTCCGCTGAAAGATATTGGGGAATAAGTTCCATTAATGATCTACTTACCGGCGGTTGAGTGGGATCCATCATGGCTCCCATCCATCTCGTCGTTACTAGACCGACTCCTTCAATCATAGCCAAAATAACTGATCCAAGAACAGCACTGCCGGCCATAACTTTAGGTCCTGACCGAATTGCTAAAAGTGCTCCTGTGAGTCCACCAGACACGATAGAATTAATGGGATCTTCCTTAAATCACGATATGAAAAAAAAAGGATATAGAGTTGAATACCTTCTTGCGAACAGCAACAAGACAGCAATCAATTGTACTGAACATTCCTCCCCAAGCAGCAAATTGAACTCCAGTCAAAGTACTTCTCATTCTCACTTCTCGTAACATGCCCACCTATGAGAAGCATAATTAAATTTACTGTGAAATTGGAAAAACCTACCAGTTTCTTTCCTTTGGCGGCGTTTTTATAACCTCCAAAAGCTTGGAAAATCGAACCTCCAACTAAGCCCATTGCAAAAGCTGATCCGATGTCATCGCCAATGCGATAAGGACTGAAAATAGGGAAATTTAGCTAAACTTCTTGATATAATCCCCTACCATGGCTCTCTAGTGTACTCTTCCATTTCTGCTTTCGGTGTTCCCTGAAATTTTAATATTTATGAATAGAGTGACGTGCCGGCATCAACCGGTAAAATTTTACCGGCGGTTACCGGTTACCGACGGTAAAAAACCGGTAAGACTACCGGTAAAAATTACGATTTTACCGGCATTTACCGGCATCTGCCTTGCCGGCACGTTACTCTATTTATGAAGGATTTAAATGTATTTCTTGTGAATAAATTTGTTGCAAATTGAAAAAATTCTGATAAAAAAAACCGGAAACGCGCCATCACGCAATTTATGTCGAAGCGTGTCAGCAAAGAGAGTAGCCGTCGAAAAACGGCGTGTCGTAGCAGCGCGTTGTTTAGCAAGGAGAAAAGAGCTTTTGAAGACTTCCGAAAATCCTTCGTTTTGGATAACTTTTCTGTTGCACGACCGTGCACGAAGAAAGAAAATAGAAGAATCAAGCAGAATCGGCGGCAATAAAAGTAAAATACAATTTTTAGAGGTTTTATTAACCGCCACGTCAAAATGAAAACAATTTCAATTTGCTTCTCATTAGAGGAATGTCACAGAGGACGTCACTGGAAAACATTTCAGAATTTCGGGCGCAAATAAAACCAGGAAGAGTGATTTCGAATTGGTCATCAAAAGTTGCCACTTCCTATTGAGAGATCGAATTGGTCTCTCTATCTATCTTCCTACAGTTCTTTCTGTAGTTTTGTTGCAAGTCAAATTTATCTTTAAAACATTTATTCGAATTCAGTACAGAACAGCTGCTTCACCAATCAATTCGTTAGTTACTTTAGTTTCTAAAACTACTTTCTCATTATCCGTTTCACTTCCGAAGCTCATTTCGCTCAGATACATGTGTTCCCGAAGTGACTAAAAAAACTATAAAAGTGAAATGAATATAACATTCTGTAAGATTGTTTTATCGAACTTCAATGTAAGGAAAAGATGAAGGCAAGTATTGGAAACTTATAAAGGTGAAACGACGAAGAGCTTCTTATGAAAGGGTAGAAAAAGTCGTGAGGCAGTCTAACATCAATATAGGGCAGTGCTGCAAATAAGTGTTTTGGAGGTTGTGTGATTTCTGTGAAGGATATAGATATAGGCATTCGAATCAATCCACCGGGGAGGTATGGAATCTTAACAAAATAATAAATTAACTGTTTATTAACCAAAAACTCACATCATCCAGAAGCAGCTGGATGTTTCCTGCTACTATCACTTCGCGATAATTTTTTGTGGATCCTTGTTTGGAGTGATAAATTTGAAGCAGCGAGGATACTGGCAGTCTACAAAAGTTTATAGAAGGGGACAACTGAAAGAAATATAGCCTTTATAGATTTATGAAATTGATTTCGCACTTCTTCCCAAGTAACATTGACTCTTCCCACTGTTACCGGTTGTGGGACATCCGAAAGAGATGAAATAAGTTCCGTTGGATAAACTTGATCGTAAAAAGCTTTTGCTTTCGCTCTTGCATCTTCACAATTCATTGTAGGTATAGTGCAGATAGACATCATGGGACGTCGGAACAGAACTGAAGAAGGCATCAAATTGTTTGAATAGCAACTCCCAAGAGTTGGAACAGCAAGAGGTACAGGCACGTAGTCTGAAACTGTTAAAGTTTGGTAAACATAAGTTGCTTCAACTTACTTTGCAGTCTATAAACTTGTCCTCCCATTTTATAACCATAATCGGTTTGGTTTTCCGCCGGTTCATCTTCATTAAATCTAAACTCAGGAATCCATTGGACTGAAGATGAGTACTTGAACCAGTTATTATCGACATTACCAGGAAGATCAGTATACTCAAGGTATAGGGAAGCTGTAGTGATTTGACTTTCGTTGAAACTAAGAACTAGATTTGAAGATTGTAAAATTCCTAAGCACATGGATCCATTCCATCTAGGAGCTCTCAACTCTTGAAAGATCTTTTTGGGGACGATCACTGTTTTATTCTTCGCTTTTTCAATAAACTCTCCGTTTCCAAACAGAGCAACAGCACTCAGAAATGGGTTTTCTGTACACTGTGAGACCATATCAGCAGTTGCTAGAGGCTTGCATGCCACTGTCACATTTTTCTTTATTTCGATGTTTTGAGTTCCAGTACAAAATTCGGATTCTGATATTGCCGCTGGCTGTTTCAATAGTCTAGCATTTATCGACGTGCCAAAATACAGAGAATTTTCCTAGAATGAAAATTGTGAATTGAAAAAAGCTTAGTATTCCACTATTCCTCACATTCAGGTTTAAGTTGGACTCAACTGGCAGAAGCTGTGATTTGGAAAATTCGTTCCATTCCTCATCGTCGTTTATAATTTTCAACGGTCCGTATTCGAATTCGTCTGAATCAAATTTACCAATGTTTCGTTCATTTCTCATATTTCTCTTAATATCACCCCTTACCATTTTGTTTTGAAACACAAAAAAGTCGAGAAGTTGGAAACAACGAATCTATTCGATGCCGAACAACGGAAGGATAGCAAACTTCGAAACCATAGACAGGTTGCGAGAAAATCCATATGAAATAAACTATCGAAAAATCCATTGGTAACCTTTTACACTGCAGCATCGAGGACACCCCGCTCCTCGTTCTCCGGTTGCCATGGGAGCAAGTGTCTCCCTCGAGAGATAGAAAAGAAAGCATTGGGGAAAATCATTTATTTTCCAAATTGTCGTATAGTCTTGCTACTAAAGATGAGAATTGACAAAATTAGTGCAATATATTTTTTAAAAAACAATAGAAATTAGCCTAACTATAAGAAAGTGCCGTACTGACTGACAAGCTAGGCGAGAACATGAGAAGACAATTAGGCGAGTGGCTTGGAGCATTCAACTTCAATGTACTTGATGAGATCAGCGCGCTCGTCAGCCTTCTTGAGTCCAGCGAACACCATCTTGGTTCCTGGGATGTACTTCTTTGGGTTGAGGAGATACTCGAAGAGGGTCTCGCGAGTCCAGACGACTCCCTATAAATTAAAATTTAGTTTTCAAAATTTCAGTACATTATAACCTTGCTCTTATTAGCGGCTGAGTAGTCGAATCCAGCAACTGTTCCGGATGTACGTCCAATGACTCCGTAAAGGGTTGGTCCAGTCTTGGTGGCAGTCGAATCAACGACGTGGCACTGCAAGCATCTTTGCTTGTACACCTTCTTTCCCTTTTCGTAATCTCCAGCTGGGATATCGGCCATGATGAACCCTAAAATGTATAAAAATGAAATCACTGTGAAAGAAAACCAAAAACTGAGACAGCGCTGGAAAAACCGCCCGTGATGCAATACTGGGAGAGAAACGGGGGTGTGCCGATGAGCGGGCGGTGAAGAGACGCAGAGTGGGCCAGAGAACATTCGGGCGGCCGATCTCATACGTCTGGACGAAACATAATAGCAAAAGTAGTTATCAATGTGGGAGTACTTTGAAGGAAAATGATATTTAGTAAACTTTAGAAGCCTCAGGAGATTTAGCTCTTTTACGAGATCAGATAATGTATTCTTCAAGCTTTAGAACCCGCATCTCTCGCTACAAAATCATTTTATAGTTCCAGTGAAAACATTTTCATCGTCTGGCCCCCTTTAAAGCATACTTGCAAAATTCCGGATCGGGATTTTCTGCGTCTTTCAGAAAAAAAGACGAAGAAAAAAGACGCAGAAAAATTTTTCTAGTTTCACAAAAAATTGTTGACTTCCTCGTAATAAATTCATGTTTACCTCAAAACATGTTCAAAATTATTAAGCGTAATCAAATACGCTTTAAAAAAACAGCTGCTGACGACAGCGGCCCGCGGGCCAACAAACTTCTGATATCAGCACGGCCCTTTGCACGTATGCTTTAATATACTTATCCAACATTATAGTCTCAAAAAAAAATCAGAACTTTCATGATTACATGAAATTTTGTGAAAGAAAATAGCAACCGACCAAACTCAAATTAGAATTCGGTCAGTCAGAAGGGAGAAACGGACCAGTAATCAAGTATCAAACAAATAGATCAGGATCAAAAACCATTGTTTCAACAACATCATTTTTGGTTTGCAACAGTTTATTGTAACAAATAACAAGTATCCGCAAATTAAGCGAAGTGGGTGTTAAGACGAGCAGTGGTGAAGACGTTAAGATTCTTTCTCTTGGTGACACGATGTGGGAGTGGGAAGCGAATCTTGGAATCGTGGAACATCTTAATTCCAGCGCGCTTGGTGTCTTCGGCCTTGATGGTTTGAACCTTGAGAATGTGGATACGGTCAGCCTGGGCACGATGGCGGGCTCCCATATCACGGTAGCATTGAGTGACAGCTCCAGCAACGGTGTTGTCACGGTACTCGCGGTACATGTTGTGGTGTCCAGTACGGGAATCGTACTTGAGCCAGACTCCGTAGTTCTTGACAGTTCCTGGGTTCTTCTCGAAGACCTGAAAAATCACAACTAATGACTTTAAAATTATGATAATGTTTCTGACCTGCTTGATCGAAAGAATCTCTCCGTTGGCCTTCTTGACACGTCGAAGCATAGAGACAAAGTACCAGAAACGAGACTTGGCGATGACGTGGTTGGTGGCGAAGATTTGCATCTTCCAGATTGGAGTCACCGGCTCCTTCTCAGTTGGAATTTTGCGTCCAACGACGACGTACTCGTTAAGAGTCTCTCCGAGAGCCTTGGTTGGCATGTTTTAACCCTGAAAAAAGGATTGTCAGTAATTGGAATCACCAGAAAAAAGTGAATAACGCATAAAGGAAAAACTCAAAGCTAGAACTTTCATTCAGCAATGAAAATTAGGACTAAGTTCCCAAAAAAAAAAAATTCTGGTGCACAGAAGTGTACGCCGCAACACTAGTTTTGTTGCGTGTTTTACTACCGTATCTTCCATACACTCGCCGTCGATTTACGAAGTGCAATAGAGCGCAGAAACAAAATTCCGTGGAAAACATACTTTTATTAATTCCCAGTGCTTCAACTAAACTTAAAGGGAAACTCCTGAATATTGATGAGAAAGAAGCTTGAAAACACAAAAAAATAAGTTAAACAAAAAACAATGTCGATAGTTCAACTTTCAAGAAGTGTTGGTAAACTTCAAATACGAAGACTAGCCTCATCTCATCGAGAAACAGGATTGGTACATGTGGAAAAACAGTTTGAGGCAGTTTCTTCAGAAAAGCGAGATAAGGATGCTTTTATGGCAGCTATAGGTCAGTTTTAAAATAATTATTTCATAAAAATTTGCTTGCAGCTGCTTTCAAAGAGAAACGCGGTCGAACACATGTTGAGTTCATCAATACAGCACTCAAATATGTTAAGGATTACGGGGTTCATAAAGACATCGACACATACAAACATTTATTGGACATCTTTCCAAAAGGAAAAATGATTCCACAAACTGTGTTTCAAAAAGTTTTCCTACATTATCCACAACAACAAAACTGTGCTGTCAAAGTT
Source organism: Caenorhabditis brenneri (assembly GCA_000143925.2). Taxonomy (NCBI): domain Eukaryota; kingdom Metazoa; phylum Nematoda; class Chromadorea; order Rhabditida; family Rhabditidae; genus Caenorhabditis; species Caenorhabditis brenneri. Next base: position 4,056 of record GL380827.1, on the reverse strand, counting down.
CTCGATGAAATGGAATGGCATGGTAAGCTGGAAGATGAGTTTCAGAATGTATTACAATCAGTTCAGGTGTTCAACCGGATAAAGAAATTCATGACATCGTTGTGAATGCATTCGGAGAATGGAACTTTGCTACCAAAAAAGTGAAAAGAATGCTATATTGGATGCCCAAATTAAAACATTCCAACAGATACCTCGATAGACGGCATGTAGAAGGTTTTGTCTTTTGAAAACGACGAAATACTTAATTTTTGTAGGTAGATCTCTGTCCCCATCAGAACTAGCTGGATTAGCGCTAAAAATGATGAGTAGAGACCCTGCTACATCGATTTCGTTGTTGAAATTCACAGATTCGTCTGACCAAAAATCGAAATGGTTAGCAACAGCACAAAGCCCGGCACAGCAGAAAATTCTCTCTGAATTGCAAAAAGGTGATGAAGTGTTTGTCGATGCTGGAACCGTTTATGTGCAAGAGAACATTGTTCAATATGTAATATTGACCGGAAACGCCAAATTACCTCATCAAATTGAATTCAAAAAGGAAGACTTGGATGAAGACTATTCGAATTGGTTTGATGATTGGAAGAACCAACGAGGGGAAGCCAAAAGGTGTCATGATTCAGTTCCTAGTTGAAATCTTCAATTTCAAAATTGCAGGTCAATCCACGAACAAGATTATGAGACTATTCTTGCGATGGGTGCTATGTACCAGAACAACAATTCAACAGCTCTCCGATGGGTCGATCAACTTCAAAAATCCAATCCAAACTTGGAAAATTTAAGAATTCGAGTGCGGATAGACGGAAAATCATTATCTTAAAATACCACTTCATTCAGCAGGAATTAAAAACGCCGGGTTTATAGAGTAGATAGGAATATAAGCAGAAAAAGAACCGTCAATATTTGGAAAGTCACATTCTTACAACACAATTTGATTTAATAAAATACTATTTCTTTTTCTGACCATTTCCTTTCTTCGGAGCTGTTGTAGCTGTTAGCCCTGCGACTTCTTTGAATGCAATGACGTATTTTTGAGAAACTGGCATTGGGGGACAATACCCGGAGGGAAAACTTTCATCTTCAAAAGCAACTTGGTAGGGGTCCCTATGATCTACTGGTGGAGAGTTTACAATACCTGCAAGAAAAAAAATGAAAAAATAAATAAATCTTACATGAATACAGTTACCTTTGTAGAAACAAGTTGTTTGTGGATATAAGGCCAAAACAATAGCATTTTTCGTGAACAGGGCATGCTTATCTGATTGAGGATTAGCTTTCCATTTCGGAAGTGGAATGAGGTGATTACGTGAAAAAACTGTCAGTTTTTTCTTGTCATCATCCACATCTCTGCATTCATATCTTGAATTTGTATGGCATGTAATTATGTCAGCAAGAATCCAATTCCCGTCTTTACTGAATGCTGCGACAGCATCTCCTTCATTTAGTTTTGAGGATCCCTGTGGTGCAATGGCTCCAACATACTCTCCAGGAAAAGGACAATCGTGGCTCACCCACAACGGGAGCATCTCTCCACGAATTTTGATTAACTCCATCAAGTCCCGGCGGCTTATATCTCCACCCATCTGTGAGCGGTACTCCAAATCGGCAAGTCGTCGAACATCGTCTAGTATAGTTCTGAAAAAAGGGAATAAAGTGAACGTACAACATTTTCGCCGAACAGTCTAGAACTGAAAAAAAGGCAGAACTATATTTTTTTGAATATAGTTAGAAAACATTCAATGCATATCTGTAAACAAGAATGCCAGAAGTATGATCGCAGATTTTTTTTTGAGATGACCATATTTAACGTGATTGTTCGATTTTCAATTAGTTTTTTCAATGGCTTGATTTGAATTCAATGACTGACCTGATAAATGTTTGTTGAGAATCAACTGCTCGGTGTGTGCTGGTCACCGCGGACAGATGTTTCGGCTGAAAAAATGAAATTCAATAAACCATGAACACAAACAATTATAACATTCTTAGGTGAGAATTTCAAATGAAGTCTACACTTCATTTGAATGTTATTTTAATGAATAAACATTAACTCACTTTTCCTTTTCCATATAGATTCGGTTCGTTGTCGCGCACTTCTTGAAGACGTTGAAGAATCTCATTGATTGTGTCTTGTTTGGCTTTCACTGTTGGCAACTGGAAAAAAATGCATTGAAAAACAAGTAAAACCCGAAACTACCTTTTTGGTTATATCTTCAGCAAGTTGTTTCTTTTCTTCTTCCAAAGCTTGAACGGCATCATTTTTCTTTCTCGGCATATTGATTTTAAGTGCGTGATGTTTCTGCAATTTCAACGAAGAAATGAAGAAGAGGTGAGAGCAAGCAAACACGCAAAGAAGGCAAAGAATGGGTCAGTGACGGAGGAAGCGTGTAAAAAAGAACAGAGTGCGCGCGCGTCACACAAAACATTTGGCATGCGTGTGTTCGAAGAAACACCGATGAACAGGGCACATTCGGTTAGTTCGGGTTAATAGAATAATGGGAACGAAGTGAAACAAAAAATTCATTGTTGAGTGATGACTACAGCAATTGTACTTCTTCTCGCGGTTATAGGAGCTGGATCCGCTTTTGATTTGCAAGAAGTTCCCTTTGTTTCATCGGGAAAAAGTGTGACGGAATTTCAATATTAGGAGTCGCCATTGTATAGTTTCAGATGAGACTTATAAAGTTCATTCTGAGGGATACGCTCGAAAAATAACAAACGAAGAGCAGTAAGTGGAATATTAAAAATGATTGAAAACAGTCTTGTTCTGCTCAACTGTAGTCTGGCTCATGTTGTCAATTGGAGCAATTTTCATACCAGAACGTTCCGAACACATTAACTTAATAATTCAGTAATGGTAACAATCACGAATACATCAACTCCGGAGAATGGCACTGTGGAAGTGGAAAGTCCGAATGGCTTGCTAAATTTTCCAACGGTTGTTGGGAAAATCATTGTAATATGAACGTTTTTATATCATGAGGAACAATTGCAAGAAAATTTCAGATGAAGTCAATATGTGCTGTGCTGTTCACGATGACTGTTACTCGTACGGAATTGACGGGAAACAAACTCGTTGTGATCAGGAATTCTGCGAATGTTTAGAAGTGAGTCTAACACTGGTTCATAAGTTAAATTTTTAAATTTACTTGTTTTTTTTTTGAAAATCTTGGAATCAATGATATCTATGAATTTCCACTTTTAGAAAAGCAGAAACAATTCAATATATAATTGCCTGACAATCAGTCCTTGGACAGCTGTATCATGCGAAACAGTAAAGCTGTTAGGGAGAGGCCATTATGGAAATCCTTGTGAGTTCTCCACATTCCATTTATAACAAATCCAAATGACTCCCGATAATTTTTCAGCTACAGGAAACAGCAAGATCATAAAAAGTAATATTCCGGCTCTTAACAAGACTGTCGAGACTAACTACAAAGAACTTTATGAGATTTGTACAGATATGAACAGTAAGCGGTTTATCCACAACTTCCAACAATCAATTCGATATGTTACAGCAACTCTTTCCACGTGTGCATACAATCACATGCTTTGTTATATGAGACTTCTAAACGATAATATCCCTCAAAACTATGAAGATTGTGTTTATAATCTGATCTCTTGTTTAGATGGATCCATTCGTTTTCTCAGTGTGAAGAATAAGAAATGTCTAGCTCAACTTGATGTTACCATCCAGTCTATTGCTGACAGTATGTTAAATGGACTGTTCTGACTACCGTAATCACAATTTTCAGATAGTAAAGTATCTGGAATTCCAATTACTCGGGAAGCAGTAATTCCAAAACCTGTGAGTGAGCTGGAATCAAACACTCAATGAATAATAGTTCACAGTTTCTTAAAAATAAAATTACAGAGTGCCAAACGCAGTAGCGCCACCCGTAACATAGAGAATGGAAGTACCTAAACCATGTTGTGTTTTCTTCAACAGATACTGATTTACTTGAAAAGTTTGAAAACATCATTCTAATAAAGTTATAAATAAATATATTTTAAGTTTTTCTAATAAAGTTATGAGACTCAACTCATGAAGCATTCTATTCT
>GL380826.1:1502-11924 GCA_000143925.2 Caenorhabditis brenneri | reverse complement strand
GCAGGCGGGGCGTATGTACGTCGACGTTAGAACGCGCTACAATTATACAAAACCTTATGTATCATACACCATACCCAGGAAACAGCTATGACCATCTCGAGCAGCTGAAGCTCCAATGTGGTGGAATTCCAATACGCCACCGAATATAAAAAAATCAAGGACAAGTCCAGGAAATCGACTGTGGGCTCGCAAAAGTGCCGGGCTTCCCAAGATGCTCAGCTACTCGAGAGCGAGTACCAGATCCTCCTCTATTCTCATGTAAGTTCCTTTTTTAGAGCTTTAGGCCAGCTATTTTCAGATTACACTTTTTTTACAGTGACAGCACTGGTGGGTCCCTAGAGGGAGTAAGTAGGGGGCTTTGGGATCATCATCTGATTTTTTCCATCCTTTTTGTTCAGTGATTTTTGGGATTTTTTGGATTTTCCACCCTTACAAAATCAATTTTTCAGGACCTTCGCCGCGAAAAACAACTGAAAGCTCTTGCAGAGCTCTACTTCACACGCACCATACCATTCTACATGCAACATATTCTACCGACCACCGACAAACGACTTCAAAACTTCATCCAAGACAATCAACATTTGCTACAGACCCGCAATTGAGTTTTTTTCCTTACTTCCTGTGTGTGTGTGTGTGTGTTCTGTGTGTTCAGTGCCCCCCCCCCCTCTAACATGTTTCAAAATGTCTTGAAATGTGTTTCGATATTCCAAGCGTAACTGACAGGGGGCTTTGCTCCTTGTGTCAGTTACGATTCGAGCATCGAAACAATATTCTTGACTAGAATTCCGTCTTGACCCGTCTTCATTGTATTTGATTTGACCATCCTCCGTCCACCTTGCAATTTCTTCCGGCACTCCTTATCTGACCATCATCCTCTTTTTTCGTCCTAAAAATTTTAATTTTTTAGGCCCAATTTAATAATTTCCCTACATTTTTTCCGATTTTCTCCGGTTTTACCCCCCCCCCCCCCCCCTTCATCTACATAACTTTGTTTAATTCTAACTTGAAATATTAAACAGATGCCCCAAATTTTTTGTATCCTTTCCAAGTCACCCCTATTGCAATGATACTTCGAATATTTTTTTAAATTTTGTTTCCGACATATTAAAATACTTCTATCTTCAATAAATATTATGTATATACAAAAAACTTACTCAAGAAACAAAAACATCAGAAGGGAAACTTTCAGAAACTCCATTACTGTACATCCTATTTAGGCACAGCTAGTATTGGATGTTCAGAGCAGAATATCTCGGTTGCTTTTGAAGTTATCAAAAAGTGGTCAACTAGAGAAATGTTTAACAAAGCATTTTAAACATTTTTTTAGTTGATTTCTTTTTGATAACTTAAAAGACAACAGAGATATGAGGCGCTGAACATGCAGTACTAGTCGGATAATAAAGACCCACCCAATACCACATGTTCAGAGCAGCATATCTCCGTTGTCATTAGAGCTGTCAAAAAGTGGTTCACTAGAGAAATGTTAAACAAAAAATGTTAAATATTTCATCAGTTAAAAAGTTTTTGATAACTTTTAAGACAGCTGAGATATGAGGTCTCGAACATACAGACCAGGACTGTGCCAAAAATTATCCTCCAAACTTTTTTTTTCTTTTTTGCGGAGAAAATTGAAAAAAAGTTTCAAAAAAACGGTTTTTCAGTTTTATATTTTTATTTTTTTACCGCTTTTTTTACCCATTGTTCATTGAAAAAATCGAAAGTTTTCGAAAAACAATTTGAAAAATCCCGAAATATCATTTTTCGTTTTTTCGCCTTGAAAAATTCGGAAAAAAAATTCCGTTTTTCTCGGTTCGAAATCTTCGAAAAACAATTTTTTACGGTTTGTTCAGAATTTTTTTTCGCACGGTTCTGATTCCGGGTTGTACGGAATGCGATGTTGTCCTTTTTTTTAAGTTTTTTGAAAATCAATCTTTTTTTTGTTGTCTCTGGGAACCTAGTTGAAACTTTTCAAATGGTGCCCAATTTCAGACTTTCTAATTTTTTCAGAATTTTCAGACAAAAAACTCACCAACATCAGCAAAAAAGTCAGCCAAGTTAGCCTCCAAATACAGACAAAAGAATTTCGGAAAACAGACGAAAGAATTTCGTCTGTTTTCCGATTTCTACCACCCTTTATATACGCTGTGTCTAATTCTTGCTCAGTCGAAAACGCGACAGAGAAAGAGAGACAGAAAAAACCAGACCTAGAAGAATTATACACACATTTTCAGGCTAATTTTTCCCTTTTTTTTTAGCTACTCCAGGATATCATTAACGCAATTTTTCCTTCAGTTAACCCCCCATTTTTCTTTTCCCTCCATCAAAAAAAATTCCTTCCATCGCCTTCTAGAACCCAAACCGTGGCCTAGTTCCCCCGGCGGCCACCTTGATAAGCTGTGCAAAAATTCGCTGCCACTTCTCTAAGTCTCTATAGTGGCGCCACTTCTCTCTTCGTTTCTTTTTTTCTTCTGTATCTCGCCGTGTGAGAGAAGAACGTTTAGGTGTGCAAGAAGAGGTGTGGTCTGGGGTCTCGAGTACGAGAAGTTTCCGAACAGCTGATTAGGAAAAAAAGAGTTCATTTTTTATGGCGTTTGTGAGCCTAAAGAGACAGGTTGCGTATGGAAACTCCGACTTTTTTTTCTTTTCCGTCTAATTCTAAAGTATTTTTTTCTTTCTCTCTCGTTTGGGATACTGGTTTAGGCCGCCTCAATTTTCTGTATCGTCTGGCCTGACAGTTTCGCTTGCTCCTTAGGTATTTAGGCCTAAGATCCGAGTTTTCAGACCTAAAAAGCCTGGTCTAGGCTATTTTTATCCTGTATTTCAATCAAAAATGGTGGATTCTGAGGATAATTAAGCTTTGAATCATATAAGACTTCAAGATATTGTACTTAATTTCAATGGCTTCAATTTTGACTTTCTGATTTTTAATGCTCGTTTTATTTTTCCATTTTCTCTCCTGACTGCTAAAAATTGTTGTATTCTTCAGAACATGGACCCGCACCACCAACGCGGATTCCTGGTTTCAGGACAACGACCACCTGTAAGTGAAGCTTAGAGTTTTTTTTCAAGTCCCTGTATTCTTGCTCTTCGTCTAGTTACTCCTTATCACTCCTTTTTTTTCTTCAAAAACAACTTCTCAAATTAATTGAAATCCTGCTTATCTACCAATACTATTGCCGCTCCTGGCATTGCGACTCTATTTTATAACAACTGTTTTTTTGTGTTTCCTAAAAAGTAAATCTTTCATAGATGTGACCGGGCCGGGCTGGGCTGGGCTTAGGACACAGTTTTGTATATTCGGAGCAGCATATATCGATTGTCTCTGAAGCCATCAAAAAGTAGTCAACTAGAGAAATGTTGAAAAAAACATTTCGAACATTTTACTAGTTAATAATTTTTTGATTGCTTCAAAAACAACCGAGATATGCCGCTTTGAACATACAGTACTGGGTATGCCTGAACCACAAGATGTATTTTATATTTCGATGTTTAGCAAGCTGCTTTTCCTGATTTAGGACTAACTTCCAATTCAAGGTTTATATTCTTATCACATCTCTTTCTCATTGGGCGTATCTGTTTCTTCTCTTATCTTACTATCCTCTGCTTTTGGTCTCAAGACTCTATTTCATAACAGTGTGTTGGTTTAGTAGGAAAGTGTTTTTATGATTATGAACTTGTGACTATAATTTTGCTGCTTCAAATTGCATTACCATAAAGTAGAGACCGGTCAGACATGACAGTAGGCTTCTAGTTGGTGAAAGGGACCACCAATTAGCTATGTAGAAATTATACTTGGTACTGAAACTAGTGATTGATATACAGAAGCCGGGGTACCTTGTTTATGGCTTTCCAGTGTGTTCACTAACTAAAAGTCGATTGTCCTGTCTGACGGATTCCTAGGAACACGGCTATGCTTGACCATGAACCAAACTGTGAGCCGAAATGAGCCCATATCATGCAAGCTTGAAAATGAGCTATATGAGAATATCCCGTCATAAGCTTACCTAAATGGTATCTTACGATAATACTTGAAGAAAATAAGGGATATTTTATTCATTACAGGAAATGAATCTACTACCACCTGAGAAAGATTTGAACTTGGGACAACTTGGAACACCCGCTTTGGTAAGTTTTTTTTGAACTGTTGTGTTCCCTTACCAAACCAATTCATCAACTTTTGCAGATGAACCAATTCTATCCTGGTTCGAAAAAAGTGGATCCGGTATATGATGTCAACAACTTACCAATTCCTGATAGAGGCTACCGCCACCAACCTGAAATCGTTCATGACAAGATGGTCATCAATACTGATGTTATGCTTCCTCGAGCTGTGAAAGGCTCCAGAAGTGATGACGTGCTGATACAGTTGACTCACGAGCAAAATGGAACGGTTTCCTCAAGGTAAGAGAAACGATTTGCAGGTTGGTAATGATAGAATTGCTATTACAGCTTGTCTCCCGGTTTATTGGATATCCAGGATGCCGAGAGTCCAAGGAACTTACCCGGCGATACCGAAATGATGGACTTTGAGTTCGACCCTGGTCCCGATCAAGACGGAGGACCTCATTTTATCCAATTTTCTGACCCCAATGGAAGCAACTCCAATTTTGGATCACCTGCTTTTGATGAACATCCAATTGACGACGGTCAAACAATGGAAGCTGAAAGCAATACTCTAGCAGCTGACCAGGTAAAAATTGGGAAGAAATCTGAAATTCACAGAATCTGAAATTTCAGGAGCGTCAAATGGGCCACAATGCCGATTGCTTGCCCATTGCCTCTGCACAGTTTGTCCATGGTACCGGCCAGTCTGAAACCGATGCCGATTTTTGTGACGGACCTCAACATATGGTTTCATCTGGTCCTGACGTTGCCGGGCATGAACGCCAACTGCATGTAGAGCAGACACCGGAGACACACGGACAAACCTTCAGCTCTGCTGAGCATGTGCCAAATAGCGATGCTTTTTGTGGTTTAGGTGCTCAGGACCATTCCATTTTCTGTCAACCTCAAGTAGACAGACAAGGAGGCCATCAAGCTGGGCATGGGCCCATGGGACCTTTGTCATATCGACAGGGTGACTACTATCCCCAAATGGATGAGGTACACCAGCAACCTGAGAGACAGCAACACAATCGGAATGGCGCTCCAGTTTTTTATCAATCTTACAATGGCGATAAAATGGTCCAGGGTGAAGCGATGGAGCCCACATTTAGAGCTCATCAAGACGGTACCAGGCATGCAGACATACTGTACTTGGAGCAGCCACTTGAGCAATCCGGACAAACCTTCAACTTTACACAGAGTAGTGATGCTCCTCCTTTTGCATGGGTTCCTAGTCAACAAATGGGATGTCAACCTGGAAATCTGGTTAACGCTCTGTCAGCTAGTGGGGCTTCTTATGTTCCCAGCGCCCAGGACCGTTCGGAGACTGTAGGAGAGTTCTGTCAGCGTCGGATGGAAATGCATTGGCAAGAAGAGCGGCAACACGGAGCTCTGAGGGATGAAGCACCTCAATCAATCGGGAACCATTTTTATCGAGAACAATTTTTGGGTCCGCCAACCATAGGAGACCATCAAGCTGGCCAAATGCCCATGGGACCTTCGTTATATGGACAAGGTGATCACTACCCCCAGATGAATGGAGGAGATCTGCAAGCAGAGCGGCAGCAATATGATTGGAATGGCGTTCCAGCTTTTCCTCAAGCTTACAATAGGAATAGCATGGTCCAAGGTGAGGCATTGGGGCACACCGGATATGACAGTCAAGTACATTTGGAGCAGACACTCGACATATCTGGACAGACAGGTAATTAGGCTGGCCAAAACAGCGTTTTACGGCGACCATTACCAGTTTAGAAACTGGTACTGGCGACCATTACCATTTTGATGGCACGTTCAAAGTCGCCAAAAAATGCAAAAATGCAAGAATGGGGGCGTCCAAAGTTGATTTGTAGTTTTGTAGTTTTGCGTGATCAAAATTTCATTACTCACGTTTGTAAAGCATTTAATTTTTTTTCAAAGTTAATGGGGAAACTTGAAAAAGATTGAAAACGTGTGAACTTTGACCTTTGGCAGGCAGGAAAGACAACGCAGAACTAAGAATTTTAAGGTTTCCAAACTTGAGGAATGAATTTTTAATCACGCAAAACTACAAAACTACAAATCAACTTTGGACGCCCCCACTCTTGCATTTTTGCATTTTTTGGCGACTTTGAACGTGCCATGAAAAACGGCACTGGTCGCCAGTGCCTTTTTACAAACTGGTTTTCCACGCTAGTTTTCCAGTTTTTCAGTGTATTTTCCGAGAAAAAACACTGGCGTGGTCAACCAGTTTGAAAAGAAAAACTGGTTTCGCTCGCCAGTCTGAAAAATACTGGTTTTGAAAACCATTTTACGTGAAATAAACGGCTCCGCGACATTTCGAAAACAGACATATCGCAAATGCGACGTTTCGCAAATTTTGGTCATTTCGCAAAAGTGGCGTTTCGCAAGTAGACGTTTCGAAAACTTCATTTTCGAAAACTTCAACTTCTTTTCGCAAGTTGAACTTTTCAGCTACATGCGTTACTCGGGCCACTAAAGCTCAAGATTACTATGACTCCGGGTTTAAAAAGCCTGGAAAAGGCTCTTTTCACCTTCTGAAGCTTCAGTTTCCGAGCTGGTTTGACTTCAATAACTTGCGAAAAGACTGTTTTCGAAAATGAAGTTTTCGAAACGTCTACTTGCGATATGTCTGTTTTCGTAATGTCGCGGAGCCAAATAAACTGGCGCCTTTTTCTGGTTACGGCGACCATTAACAACCCTACAGGTAATACAGGTAATATTGCTCAAAATAAGTCGAATAATGATGCTTCTCATTTTGTATGTGCTCCCGAACAACCAGTGGGATGTCTACCTGGAAATATGGTTAACGCTAGTCATGCTGCTAATGTTACCAGTGCTCAGCAGGCATCAGAGCGGCAACGCGGAACTACGAGGAATGGAGCTCTTTATCGAGAGCAATCTTGTGGCCAGACGACCATAGAAGACCATCAAGCTGTTCATGGGTCCAAGAAACCTTTGTCATATGGACAAGGGGACTGCGATCCCCAGATGGATGAAGACCATCGGCAAGCAGAGCGGCAATACGGATCTATAAGGAATGGAGCTCTTCAAGTTGAGCAACAGGATGTCTTCAATGGGACCATGAGACCTTTGTCATATGGACAAGGAGACTACCACCCTGTGATGGGTAAAGGTACTCAACGGCGTTTTACGCCTCATGGCCCTAGGCAAGAGGTTCTACAGGGTACGAATCTTCGGTATCAGGGCGTGGAAAGTGGCAGTTATCAGACAAATAGTGGCAATGTTGAGGCTGCTGATAGCCTAACCGGCGGGCCTGGGAACTGTCGCCTTGACTTCCAATGGATCAAGATGAATTCACGAAGTGCCTCATTGTCGGATCACACTGATGACCAAATCTCATCAAGTGAGGAGTCTGGGTTCTACTCCTCCCCATCGACTCCGGATCAGACAACCACAGACAGTTCCACGAATGGCCTGCTTCCCCCTATCGTTACCAGTGAAGAACCCTTGAACCAACTATTCTTGCCTAATTTTACAGTCCAATCAAAGGACGATGAAGCATTCCAACAAGCGCAATGGGACATTTTAATGGATTACTCAGACGAAGAACTAGATAGAATGGATAATAATGGATTTTTGTTGATAGATAATAACGACAACGTCGGTTTTGATGTGGATAGGTTATGCGAGACTTACGAGTATTACGGTAAGATAATATCTTGGTAAGAATCCTTGTTACAGAATACTAATTTTCCAGCAAGAGGGATGGATAGCATGCTGCCTTTCGATATCCTGTCCGACAAGGAAGTGGAACATTTCTCTTCAACAGGCGTATTGATGGCGAGTTTTTGTTAGAAGTTGAAGAATGGGTACATTTATTCAGAGTGATAACAACGAGGGATCAGCATCATCATCAAATTTGACACCTGAGAAGAAGAAGAGAAATAGGAGATCCGGGATCAAGATGACTCCAGAACAGGTGCGTGTTTGATTTGGGAGAGGGGCATACTTGTCCAAATCCGGGCCGGCTCGGTGAGCCCGGGGTTAAGGTAAGGGGAATTTTTTCAACTGAAAATTGGTGACTTTTACACGGAAAAAGCTATTTTCAATTAATAATCTGCTTCATAAATGTTTTCAAAAATTTTAGCTGAAAAATTGAATTTTAACAAATCCGGGTTTGTCGGGCCTGGCCAGGTCGGGCCTCCGGGCCTTGCCGGGCCGGGCCTGATTTGGACGAGTATGGGGAGGTGGATACATATTCAAGCGGGCTGTGCTATAATAATTCAACACTTCTATTTTCAGAAGAGAGCTCATAAAAAAGAGGCGAACCGGAAATACTCGACCATTTCTCGTGACAAAAAGAAATCCAATAGAGACGTAACCAATCGCATCTGGAAATATGTTCAAAACGAAATACAAATTCAACAAGCTGCTATCACAGATGTCGAAGATAATGTTACATTTGCTAATGAGTTACTGGAACTCATTGGAAAATCTTCCGATCTTTATGGCATTTTGCAACAGGAGTCTCAATTCTATATGTATTGGAAAGGGGAAATCTCGCGAATTTCGGACATTCGGAGAAATGAGGATACGAAAGTCCAGGATGCATTACTGGTGGGGATTATGCAACCATATGATGTTTTAATAATTTGAGTGAGCTTTCAGAGAAAGCAGTCGGCGAAAGAAAAATTCGAAAAGTCTGGCGTAGAATATCAGGCAAAAGACGGAGGAAAGAAGACCACGACAATTGGCTCACAGAAAACTCGGGCGTTACAGAACCATGAGCTTGTGAAAGCTCAGTATCATATTTTGGTTAATAGACATGTGAGTTACTTTGGGGCAGCACTAGATACCATTCGGCTTTATGCCGTGGTTTTTTTTGTGAGGAGCTATCTAATTCCGGCTTCGCGACAATTCGCAACTGGACGGTTCGCAACCAGAAATTTTGCAACTAGGACGTTTCGCAACTGATAAAACGCGTTACATTGGGTCATAGATACTTTCCTACTATCCTATACCAGTTTCGAAACATCACAGCTTTGACATGTCAGGTTTTGAAATGTCGTGGTTGCGGTACTAAAGTTCAATTAACAAAAAGCTCTTATTCCAGGACCTTCGCCGCGAAAAATTCCTTAAAGGACTTGCCATGCTCTACTTCCGACGTACCGTGTCAAGGTACATTCAACGGATTTGGATGATTCCGGTAGAAGTGCACCATCTACTGGAGCAGGAGCAAAAACTTCACCAATTGGACAAGCTTAAGAATTTCCTACGAGCTAACCGGCATTTGTTAAAGGCCCCGTCTTAGATCGCGCTATTTCTCATTTTCATTTGTGTGAAATGTGTGTGTGTGTGTTTGTTTGTGTTTACAATTAATATACTATTGTTAATACCCTTATGCATATCTTGGTTGCCTTGAAAAATGATCTAGCAAAAAAAAATATTATTTTACTAGTAAAATAGCTTTGATAGCTTCAAAGGCAACCGAGATATGCTGCTCAGAACATACAGTCCCGTCTTTAAGACCACGTAATTTATCTAACGGGATCTTTTCCTTCGGCATTTTTTCTTCTGGCATTTTACAGACTTATCCTACCCTTGAACTGAAATTCCCCGTTTATTATTTTATCTTCTGCAATTTTTTATACTTATCCCTCTAATAAATCCTATATATACAAAAAAAAACTCACCCTGACATCAGCTATCAGTAGTCATCAACAGTCACCGAACAACACAAGATTAATGACTATTGCAACGTCCGCCGCATTGCTATGCCTAAATACCTATTGCTCAGTCTTAGGTACTCCCCCTTCCAGAACATTCCTCATGAAATATCATCATCATGCTCAGAGTTTCTCATGACACAAAGGTGTCCCCCTGATACGTCATTCCCTCCCTCCCCCAATCGTTTCTCCAAACTGTCCTTATCAACTATCAATAATGTCTCTGAGTCTCTTAAAGACCCTTTTTGCATCACACACTCACACAAACATGTCTATCTTAGCAGCAAAAGACGACGAGAGAGTGTGGATAGAGAAGAGACGGCAGAGTGAACATTTCTTCCTCAACTTTTTCTTTATTTCTTCATCGTCAAGTTCTTCTTATCATCACTCCACTTTTCTGTATCGAAGGAGTGAAGGGAGAGGGGTGTGTTTGGTTGAGAAGGACAAATGATGATCAACTTGTTAGTTTCAAAAATTTGACTTTTGTCATGGAAATGAAAAATAAAAAATTTGAACCAAGATGATATAAGGGACATCTGAGGGGTACATGATCCCAAAACATTTTTTTTGAAAATTTTGAATTTTTGCGCCGGCAGGTCTCGATGCGCAAGATGAAAGTACAGTAGTC
>GL380825.1:0-13172 GCA_000143925.2 Caenorhabditis brenneri | reverse complement strand
TTTTGTTATTTTTTTTGGATAACCATGAATTATTTTAAGAAAAAGTACACAATATTAACAAATGTTATCAAAAAATTGCTGATTGGGGCATAACAGGATTATAACAATTCACATAACCAGTTCAATAAATTCGATACAACCCGAACACTAACTTTGGTCTCCGCAAGGATTTTATCCCGTTTATAGATTATGCTCAAACACTCGTGGAGCTTTCTGAAGTTAATATTTTTGTAATACTCTGAAGAAAGATCCATTTCGTCCAGAATCTCTTCCAGCACTTGCGCGCAAAATTGCTCCCAATAAAGGCCTCCACCACCATAAATGATGGTTTCCATCGCCAGAGCAGCAATCTGGTCAATGTTCAGATTTTCCGTATTTCCGGTGAATCTAAAGACATCGAGCCAGATGCTTTTGAAAATCATGTTGCCGGGAGGAGTGCGGTTTTGGAGATGGTTCTTCAAATTCTTCAGTGAGAGGCTTACAATTTTCAGCTTGTTGGCATTGACCGTGGCAAACCTGAAATTTCAATTAAGTTTGAAAATCAATATGGAAAAGTTCACTTACCGAGCAAAAAGCTCAACACAAGTGTTAACTTTCTCCACTACTTCTTTATCAAATTTGAATGCTTCAAGCAGTAATTCCACTTCATTTAAACCGGCGGTTATTTGTTCCGTTGTAAATGTACTATTTTTTCGACCCCAATTTCTATACATTTCCCATAACTTTTGGATGGAACCAAGAATTTCTTTTCGTCTTCCAGTTACCCGGAAATATCCCAAAGATTTTATGATAGTCTTTAGATCCGTATTGGTGTAAAATGCGACGGAAGGTGGTGCAACGTATCCATACATTCCTGAAAGCATAATTTGAAAAAACATTTTTTAAGATTGCATAAAAAGGACATGTTTTTTAACATGTGTTAGGAATTTTCTATGACACGATGTTCTGAAAGCAGTTGCTTCTGTGAGTGGATTCTGGAATCTCCAGCCCAGGCTTCAGTGAGGGCTGGAAATTTCAGAGTCCACTCACAGCGGCATCTACTTTTATACCACCAATTTATAGAAAATTCCCATGCAAGCCGATAACATTTTTGATTTTATTCGGCCAATAAAGCTTTTGTCTTTGAGCACTGACTGTTTTTAGTTTTATTCAACATTTCATTTTTAAAAACTACCGTCTTCCTCTCTACCCCTTTTAAAAAATATCAAAACTGGCACTTACGTTTAGCCACCAAGACTTTCAATTTTGGAAGTTTTGGCAGTATTTTTCTCAGAAAGTCAGCATCTCCAAACTTAATTTCCAAATGTGTCACTTCTGGAAAACTTTTTGCGAAATAGTAGTCGTATTTGAAACCAGAGCGTCTGAAACGTGAACGTTCTTTATACATACTACATATCCTGATCACTTACGAGCTGTGACATAAACTGAGTGTTTTTAGATTCTTCAACTTGAACAGCTCTTTAACATCTTCTTTGTTATGAAAAACAGCATAATCGATGACCAGATTTTTGAGATTTTTCAATTTACAAAGTCCATTCAAGTTTTCAAGGTCGGAATGACCAAAATGGAGGGTGTGTAAGTTTGGAAGATTGTTTCCCAAAATTACAAAGTCCTCTTCACCAAATTTTCGCCCTTTGATATTCAGTTCTTCTAGTTTTGGAAACATGAGAGACATCTGAAATATACAGATTTTCTTGTGGGCTTAGATTAGTAGGGACAGTTTGATAGGAACGGGTGGCGCTGTGAAGCTGAGGACAACTTATACAAGAACCTGTGATCAGTAGCTGCCATAGGCTTTTTTTAGCTAAGCTACCTAGGTTTGGAATAATAGGCTCTATGCATTTTGGTAGGACAATTCCTGGCTCTATTCGACTTGAACGGTCTCTTGGAAGTTACGGTGGGGACCGTTCAAGTCGAACAGGAGCAAATCTCTTAACTATATAGCCGTGTCGTTCACTAACTGAAAATCCAATGTCATGCATGACTGGTCCGAAGTTAGGGGTGACGCCCTCAGTAAAGAAGTCTCTAGCTACTATTCTATTGTGATCTTTCTGTTACTGTATTACAGTATCCAAATCATTTCGGCAAAATAGCTATCATTGGGAAAAAACTAACCACTTCCATCCATTTGTTCTCAAAAGACCTGTATCCCGAAATATCCAGTACACGCAACTCTCTCTTTGATTCCTCGCTCAAAATATCTCCCAGAAACTGAGCAATGCAGAAGTGCTCTATGATTGGACAATACATTTCCATCTGAATATTAGAACAACATTTTCATTTAATTGAATATAAATCTTACAGGTTTCTCATCTTTGCTCGAAGTTCTTGGTTGGAGTTGTCCACGTGAGTAAGAGTAGGAGAAACCCCGCTTTCCTCTCTGTGGTGGACCAGCAACTTTGACTATATACTTTGAAATTTCAGTGAAATCTTGAACTTTCAATTCAGTCAATTTTAATTTTCGAATCTCGGAGAACGTTTCTTGTTGGCAGTATTTCAGGTTCAATTCAAGTTTTGATGGTTTGAGTTCTTTCATCAAGGCTTTGGTATGAGCATCGTAGCAATGATCACGGTTTCTCATAACAGCTTCGAATATTTGATCACTAATTATTGAACTAGGCGGGATTACTTTTGGTTGAAGAAAGCCTGAAACAATTTTCTGATAAGGGAGAAATGGATTAGAAACAATAAACTCACCAGATGTATAACAATTGACAACAACTTTCAGTGCCGAATCGAAAAGTTTTGGAGGAGAATCCATTCTGGTAGACGTCAAAATCGATGATTTCCAATAGGAAAGAACGACAGGTAGAACAACCAGGACAAATGAATAGAATAATGGAATAGGACTGTCAAGTTGAGCAGATTAAGATAGGGGAGTGCACAGATAATTAGGCAGATAGAGATCTCTATGGACAGCTGGTGGGATTGAATAGAGCCAATTAGCCTCTTGGAGATTAAGAGACAATTCTAGAAGGTTCTACAGGGGGGACAGGACAGATCTAACATGAGATGGTATTGATCGGTTTTCTCCAGCATTAGAACCAAACACGACTAGACCTTGGGGTGTTGAAAATGAATCTTTTTTGATTTAAACTTTTCTCTTCTTCCTAAGTTTCGAAACAAATTTTGTATGTAAACATATCAGAATTCAAACTGGAATAGCACAACAGAGAAAAAAAAATATGTCAATTTATTGTTTTTTAGTAGAGAATCACAAAGATGAATTGAATTCTTTCCATTGTTAGATTTAATTAGAAGCGGGTGAAGTAGTCAAAAAGAAAGAAGTCACTTTTAATTTTTGAAATATTTATTCTTGATCGAAAGAATTGCAACAGAAAATAGGGCTCAATTAACAGAGGCCAAGACAAACATCAATTCACATAAACAGCTCAATATATTTGATAACCTCTTCAACACTAGCTTTGGTCTGCGCAAACCATTTATCCTGTTTATGGATTATGGTTAAGCACTCGTGGAACTTTCTGAAATTAATCTTCTTGTAATACTCCGAAGAAAGATTCATGTCGTCCAGCAACTTTTCCAGTACTTCCGCGCAATAGGGCTCCCAATAAAAGGCTCCACCGCCATAAATGATGGATTCCATCGCCAGAGCAGCAATCTTGTCAATGTTCAGATTTTCAGTATTTTCGATAAATCTACGGACATCAAGCCAGATGCTTTTGAATATCTGTTTGTTTGGATGAGTGCGGTTTTTGAGATGGTTCTCTAAGTTCTTCAGGGAGAGGCTGACGATTTTCTTGGCATTGAGATGTCCATCATCCGTAGCAAAACTGTAATTTCGTATTTTAAGTTATTTGGGAGATCTCACTTACCAAGCGAAAATTTCGACACAAGAGTTCACCGCCTTCACTACTTTCCTATCGAATTTGAATGTATCCAGCAATAACTCCACTTCATTTATACCGGCGGTTATTTGGTCCGGTGTACAAAAACTAATTCTTTGAACACCCCAATTTCTATACATTTCCCATATTTTTTGGATGGCATCAAGGATTTCTTCTCGTTTTCCAGTGATTCGGAAATATCCCAACGACTTTATGATAGCGTTTAGATTCGTATTGGTGTAAACTGCGACGGTTGGTGGTGCAATGTTTTCGTTTATTCTGGTATCTGAAAGCATGATTTGAAAGTTAAGCGGCCAAAATGTTTGAATACTTTACATTTTCCATCAGATCTACATTACGTTAAAAGAGTACTGAATTCAGCTGGTAGATGTCTCTGGTAGGTTGGAAGCAATGACCATCCTGGCATGGCACCAGAAGTGCTACCGGCTGCGCTGCGCGCCTTTTAAAGCTGCTTGTATTTCAGCACCGGGGCGGTCTTTATCCATCATTTTATTTTCAAAAACTACCGTATACGCGTACTTACCATTAGCCACCACAACTTGCAACTTCGGCAGTTTCAGCAGTATTTTTTTCAGTAAGCGGTCGTCAGCATCTCTCCATTTAATTTCCAAATGCGTCAATTCTGGAAGACGTTTTGCAAAGTAGTAGTCGTTTTTAAATCCACGGCGTCTGAAACGTGAACGTGTTTTATACATACTACCTAGCCTGACCACTTACGAGTTGTGAGATAAACTGAGCGTTTTCAGATTCTTCAACTTGAAAAGTTCTTCAACATCTTTTTTGTTCAGGAATTGAGAACAATCGATGGCCAGATTTTTCAGATTTTTCAATTTTGAAACACCATTCAAGTTTTCGAGGTTAGAATGACCGAAATGGAGGGTATGTAGGTTTGGAAGATTGTTGCACAAAATTGCAAAGTCCTCTTCACAAAACTTCCGGCCGCTGATTTTTAGCACTTCTAGTTTTGGGAACATGAGAGACACCTGAATTTTACAGATTTTCTTTTGCATTATCCTTAATAGGGACAGGTCAGAAGGGTGACGCTGCATATTGGGAAAATATAGCAGATAACTACGCGCTCTATTGATGATCCCGTCCGCCACGTTGGAAAAACTCGGCCAACAAGCGCCGAAATGGCCTAGGCGGACGGTGGCATCGATAGAGCGCATAGTCAATAGCTATATGAGGCTAATAGCTTAGGATAAATTATACAAGAATATGTGATCAGTATGGTCTACTTTGGGTCAAACTATGTAGATTTTGAAGATCAGGCTCTATGGATTTCGGTAGGACAACTTCTTATCTATTCAGCTGTGTCGTTCGCTAATTGAAAATCCAATGTCCTGGTGCAACAGTAGCCTCTAGCTACTATCTCATTGTGAACTTTCTGTTACTGTATTACAGTATCCAAAATATTTCGGCAAAATAGCTGTCAATTTAAAAAAAACTGACCACTTCCATCCATTTGTCCTCAAAAGACCCGTATCCCGAAATATCCAGTACACGCAACTCTCTCTTCGATCCCTCGCTCAAAATATCTCCCAGAAAACGAACAATGGAGAAAAGCTCCGGCATGTCACAGTAACTCATCTGTAAATTGAAATTTCAACTCTGGTATAAGATAGTTTGTCTAGTTACAAAACTTCTCGAAATTATAAATCTCACCGGTTCACCGTCTGAGTCATCATCATCATCATTGTCGGAGTCATCCGTCGAAGCTCTTGGTGCTTGTCCACGTGCAGGATGACAAGCAAGCCGTTTTCCTCTCTGTGGCGGGCCAGCAACTCTGACTCTGTACTTTGAAATTTCAGTGAAATCTTGAATTTTCAATTCAGTCAATTTCAGTTTTCGGATCTCGGAAAATGTTGCTTGTTGACAGTCGTTCAGGTCCAATTCCAGTTTTGATGGCTTGAGCTCTTTTATCAGGGCTTTGGCATGAGCATCGTAGCAGTATTTACGGTTTCTCATAACAGTTTCGAATATTTGATCACTAACTATTGAGCCAGACGGGATTATTTTCTTTTGAAAAAGGCCTGAAATAAATTTTCAGTAATGGAGAAATGCATTAGAAACTCACCAGATGCATAACAATCGACAACAACGTTGAACGCCAAATCATAGAGTTTCGGGGGACCATTCATTTTGGAAGACGTCAGAATCGATAGAAATTGGAAGGGATGGCAGGGGGAACAACCAGACCAAATAAATAGAATGATGGAATATGACCGACGTCTGACCAGTTGAGCAGAATGAGAGTGAGCAAGAGAGCACAGACAGTTAGAGATTTACGATCGTTTTGAGACCGCTATGGACACCTGTTTGGTGTACAGTAGATAGAGGGGATTTTTTGGAGGTTTAGAGAAAATTCTAGAAAGTTTTAGATGGGTGACAGGACAGATCTAACATGAGATAGTATTGATTAATTTTTCTCCAGCACCAGCACCAAATACAACTAGTCGTTGGGATGTTGAAACTGAACAATTTTCGATCTGACCTCTCAAGTATAGCAGAATTTGAACTAGTATAGCACTACAGAAAAATTGAATGCTTTTTTAGCAGAGGAACATGAAGGTTGAAAGCCAAATTATTCATTTTTTAAATTGAAAATCTATACAAAAACAGTTTTTTTTTCAAATGGACACGTTTTGAAAATTGTCTTCTGAAATGAGTTCCACGTATGAAAATAAAATTCATTTCTTAAAATAAAACCGCAGCCAATTCACAAAATGAGTAATCTGGTTGTAGATCAAAAAGTTCTTCCGGATATATCAAAACCCAAATGGGATCAGGGAACTTATGCAGGTAAATGGTCATGATATCTGTCAAGGTCTTTGAGAAAAGGGGATTCTTATTGCATTGAAATTACGAATAGTTGAAAACAAACGTGGTTGACTCGTCTTTCGGGCCGCGCTGAATAGTTAGTAGTGTCCTCAGTCAATCATGACCTAGGATGAAAGTCATTAGAAGTACCTAGAATTCCAGACTTCTTATAATATCAGAAAACCTGTCAATAAAACTTTATGAACTTTATTCCCTAATGATCTTGCCATGCAGTTCTATTACAGGCCGCGCCAAACACTTCTTCTCCTCCACAAACCCACTGACCCTCTTCTCATCTCGGATTCAACAAGAAAAGTGTCGGGAAATCGTTACAAATTATAAGAAAGGAATAATTAACCCCACACTGACAATTGATGAGTTATGGAGAGCAAAGACGTTGTATGACTCCACTTACCATCCGGATACAGGAGAGAAGATGTTCTTTTTGGGGAGGATGAGTGCGCAGGTATTTGAAAACTTCCGATCAGTTTCTCTTACCTGATTCAGATGCCCGGAAACATGGTGATCACCGGAATGCTCCTAAGTCTCTACCGCACATTCCCTGGAGTTGTATTCTCTCATTGGATCAATCAATCATTCAACGCCGTTGTCAATTACACGAATAGAAGTGGTAATAGTAAGGCGACTAACGAGAGACTTTTTGTGTCTTACTGTTGTGCAACCGGTGGTGCAATGACGGCGGCTCTCGGGTTGAATAAGATGGTCAAGGTGGGCTCAGAGTCCTCTAGAACTCTATAAACAGTTTTTTTTCCAGAATAGTCACGGCCTGGCTGCTCGTCTAGTCCCATTTGCGGCTATAGCATTGGCGAATGCAATTAATATTCCGATGATGAGGAGCAAGTATGTGGAAATTACCGTTAGAGCACATTTACATACTTTTTTTCCAGTGAAGTTTCGGAGGGAATGGAATTGAAAGATGAGAACGATCAACTAGTAGGGAAATCCAGGAAAATGGCAGTGCTCTCAATTGCTCAGGTCACTTTGAGCAGGATTGCGATGGCTATGCCGTATATGGGTACTCCAGCCTACCGTATCCCACACTCTATCACCCAGATTATTTTCCAGTTATGACCCCCATCATCATGAACCGTATCACCCGAACCGCCTACTACCGTACCCGCCCATGGATGCAAAAGTACTCAGAAATCCCGATTCAAACCTTCCTGGCTGGCCTTGGACTCTACTTCACCACCCCACTTTGTTGTGCACTTTTCCCTCAAAAAAGTTCTGTTGAGGTCTTGAAACTCGAGGAGAATGTTCAAAAAGAAATACTTTCACGTCCGAACCCGCCGAAAGTAGTCTACTATAACAAAGGCTTGTGACGTGGAATGATGACAAAAAAGAAATCCATGAGAATAAAATTATTTCATTTCCATTATTTATCATTAGTTCTCTTTTTCATAAGAATGAGTGATCTGGTCATCAATCAAAAGACACGACCTGATATATCGAAACCACAATGGGATCAAAGGACGTATTACGGTAATCTTTGTCAAGTTTTGATCCTCTCCATTCCATTTTTTGCAGGACGTGTCCGTCACTTCTTCACTCTTACTAACCCACTCACCCTATTCTCATCGGAAGCCCGTCAGGAGCAGTGTCGTCAGATTGTCATTGATTATAAGAACGGAAAAGTTAGCCCAGAGTTGACAGTGCACGAGTTATGGAAGGCGAAGAGGTTGTATGATTCCACGTATCATCCAGATTCCGGGGAGAAGATGTTCTTTTTGGGGAGGATGAGTGCGCAGGTAATGTATTGTAGTTAGCCTCCACCAGAAAAAAAAACAAAAAAAAAATTGACCCCAGTGGGGTTTGAACCCTTGATGAAAATTTCAAAAACAACAGCGCTAACCGCTACACCACGTACACAGAGTTGCGACCTCTCTTCTCTCTTCCTCCAGAGCCTTACAGCCGTCACAACAACATCATTTTCAGATGCCCGGAAACATGCTCATCAACGGAATGCTTCTGAGCCTTTACCGCACATTTCCTGGAGTTGTGTTCTCTCATTGGATCAATCAATCATTCAACGCCGTTGTCAATTACACGAATAGAAGTGGGAATAGTAAGGCCAGCAACGAACGTCTTCTACTCTCCTATTTGTGTGCAACCGGTGGTGCGATGTCGGCGGCGTTGGCGTTGAACGCGATGGTTAAGGTTAACCTTGAACGTTTTTAGCAAAAAGAGTTTATGTTTTTGAGTTTCAGAACAAAAACAGTGTGGCCGCCCGTTTGGTTCCGTTTGCCGCGGTGGCAATGGCGAATTGCATCAATATTCCAATGATTCGAAGCAAGTGAGTTGGCTTTTTATGGCTTCCATGTTTCGAAAATTTCATTTTAGTGAAGTCACCGAGGGTCTGGAACTACGGGATGAAAACGGAGAATTGGTCGGTCGGTCCCGTCAAATGGCAATTCTCTCCATTGCTCAGGTCACATTGAGTCGGATTGGAATGGCCATGCCGGATATGGGTAGGTACATTTTTTGTGAATCTGAGACTTTCACAATCAGAACTGCCAATATATAATTCCTCAGTGCCTCAAGTTGTTGTGGGGCCTGAAATATGCCCTAGAAGCCTAAAGAACCTCTGGGACCTGAATGGACTCTAGGGCCCAACGGGGCTCAGAAAATGCTGTAGGACCCAGAAAAATTAAAATCATAAGCCCGGAACATCTGAAAATCCTTCTATTTTACAAAAATGGGTAGTTAGTCACCAATTTCTGATAAATTCAAATTCATCATTTGATCTCAAAAAAGAAACCCTCTTCCTATTTCCATGAACAAATTTTTGAGTGTTTGGTCTTCCTGAAATACTTTTTTCTTTTTGAAATCGCTATTAAAATTTGGCTTCCCTGCTTTTTAGGAAACATAGAGGTCAAGAAAAGTGAATGACGGGATACTGCTCTTCTCCCACGCGATAAGGATTCAGAAAATTTGATTTTAGTAATTTGCTACCGTAATCCGAGAGTGTCTTTGAAACATATGACCTGTAACACATATCTTTCTCAAATAAAGTATCCGATGAATGTAAAAGTACAAGTTCCCCATATGCCTGGATTCGTTCCGCCCACAGTTATAATTTTCCAGTAATGACCCCCATCATCATGAACCGAATCACTCGAACCGCCTACTACCGTACCCGCCCGTGGATGCAAAAGTACTCCGAGTACCCGATTCAAACAATGCTCGCCGGAATGGCTCTATTTTTCACCACCCCAATGTGTTGTGCACTCTTCCCACAGAAAACTGCCATTGAGGTATGATAATTCATCTGAAAAATCAACTGGATTTTTAAATTGCAGGTAACCAAACTGGAAGCACCTGTCCAAAAGGAAATATTCTCCAGAGCTGATGCGCCGGAAGTGGTTTTCTACAATAAAGGTTTATAGATTTTTTGATTAAACGAAAGATGAATAAAACGTTCTATGCTGTAATTTTCTGTGGTCAATTTTTCTGGAAAATCTTGTATTCGAAAAGTTCTCCTCAGTCAAAAAATAGATCTTCGGACAAATAAAGCTCATTTCTCTCTTAAAAACGAATGAAAAAGAGCATTCCGAAAAACAAAAAAAAGCAACGAAGCCACTTTTGTGTTCGGTAGGGAGGAGAGGACGTTAAAGGTTTTCCAGTGAATGCGGAACAAGAAAACTGTCTTCTTTTATTATCGTCATTTGGAATTAGTATTCAAAACACAATCTGATTTCTGTCTGATTCGAATGAGCAAATAAGAATTATTATCACTTCCTTTTTGCTGAAATCACTTTTGCAAAATGGATGTTATCTGGAAGGTTCTTTTACTTTTTATATTATTTTATGAGGTTGATGGACAAAATCAAACATTTATTCCTACTTACAATGGCACAGCAAACTCGACAGCAGGTTCCAGGAGAACGGTAATTTTTTCTATTTTAAATAGAACTTCATCTAAGGTTTTATTTTCTAGATAAAAGTTGGAATTGCTGCTGCTCAACAAACCCAGACGGGCTCAATTGGATGGTCAGTGTGCGGCGGTGCTGTCCCACTGGCGATTGAGAAACTGAAACAGGCGGGATATGCGAAGAATTTTGATTTTGAGTGAGTTTTTCAGAGAATAATTATAGTAGTTACCGTAGTTCTGATGGAAAGTACCGTAACCCCTCTGATAAAGCTGTACCTCGAAACACCTGATGAAAAAGCAATCTACCGAAAATAGGGATTAGGCATAAAAGAACATATCATTCTAATTCTTCAAGATATTTGAAGTTGAAGAAACACAGAAAATAAAATTTTTTGACGACTTGAGACCAATCAAACTTTCAATTCTCTATCCAGATACATTGTCGACTACACTGAATGTGACCTTGGTAGTGTTGTCCGTGCTGGATTGAAATTCATCAAAGAACTCAACGTGGATGTGATAATTGGTCCTCCATGTGCTCAAGCACTCCGAACAATGTCCCTACTTGCATCAATCTACCGGAAGCCTGTACTCGGTTGGGGATTTGTCAGTGAATCGGATTTGTCAGATGTGGAAAGGTTTCCATACTTGACCACAGTGTTACCCAATTCGCAAATGTTAGTGAATAATTTTTTCGAAATTTGAAATCCCAGCTCAAAATTTTGTGTGTTTAGGTTGGGTTTCGCCGCCGCCAAGATGTTACAGCAGTATCGATGGGGAAGAATTGCAATGTTGTACTATCAGAGTGACCTGGATTACTGTTCCAAAGTGATGGATGATGTGGAAGCAACGTTCAATGATTTGGATACACCTGTGAATATTGTGATTAAAGCGGAGATGTATTTGAATGATAATGAGACAACTGATATAGTGTTGCAGTCGGTGAAGAGTAGGGCAAGGAGTGAGTTTTTTCATAAATAAAAACCAAATCTAGAACTACCGTAGCTCATTTGGAGGGATGGGGATTTTGGGAAGTGAGTAGCTGCCAAATTTGCAAGGCAATGAGCATTTTGTTTGCTCGTAGGGGCGGCGAGCGAAATAATGTTGCTCATCATTTGGCAAGCGAGCAACAGCGGCAAGATAGTGAACTTGCCCAGCAACTTGCCAAAGGTAGAGGAGATAATGACCCTGACTTTTGAAAACAAGCTGAGTTTCAAGGCAGCGTAGCGCATTTGGCAGACGGTCCCGGTTTCAGAACTTTTTGATTTCCACCATTCTTCATACCCCATTTACAGTAATCCTCTGGTGCTCCCAAACTGTTCAGGAAAAACGTGACTACCTTATCAAGATGTCCCAACATGACATGATCACTATTGAATACGTCCATATAATGCTGTCAATGAGGAACATTGCATTTGGTGTTCAAACGGTGCTTGGGAAGAATCTTTGTGAGTGCCCTTTTCAGGAATTAATTTTTAACTTTGAGTTTTCAGTCACTCAATCCGGTCTGACTCCTATTTGGGAGTCATTCAGTGAGGTGACCGATGGAATGGAAGAAATTGTAAAACATGCCGCGACTAGGATGCTTGTGGTAAGCTTCAAAACTTGAAGTACAATCAATTTTCATCAAAAAATCTTTTCAGCTCGACGTAAATAGCGAAGTTACCGACAAAAGCTATCTGCAATATATGCAAAAAAACATCATCAAAGCAGTCAGGTCGCCACCGATGAACTGCTCTACGGTGGACTGTTTGAACGCCAATAATACAGTAATCTAGGACTTATTCGAACTTTGAAAAAACAGTGTTTTCAGATAATGGGTGCATATGCTCGTCATCTGTTCGATGTGGTGTACTTGTACGGAAAAGCGTTGACCATGACAAATTCCACAGATCCAGCAGTCTATGATGATGTGGATGTGTTGGTTCCGCAGTTTATCACTTCTTTTGAAGGTAGGGGAGTGGGGAGCTTCACGGGGGATAGATGTGGACTTAATATCGATTTAAGGAGAATTAGCTGTGGCCGGTATTATAAGAGCCGCACCCTTTTGTAGATTCCATACGGTACCTCAATCGAACTACCACAATTTTCCAGGTATGACTGGAGAAGTGGTCATCTCCACCAACCTCACCCGTATGTCCATTTTTCAACTTTACGGTCTCAATGCCCAATATGATCAAGCCGCCTATATCAACTTCACCTTTATCAACGATAAAATGGTACTCACAAAACTTATACCAGCCACAAGCCCC
Source organism: Caenorhabditis brenneri (assembly GCA_000143925.2). NCBI lineage: Eukaryota > Metazoa > Nematoda > Chromadorea > Rhabditida > Rhabditidae > Caenorhabditis > Caenorhabditis brenneri. Next base: position 339 of record GL380825.1, on the reverse strand, counting down.
TCACAATCTTTCAGAGCGTTTCCGTATTCTACAAAGACGAGGCGACAACAGTTTGGCACTTTTATGGATACTCTCGACCGTTGGATACTCCGATTTGTGGATTTCTTGGGAAATCTTGCCCCGTTTTCTTTTTGGGAGCAATATCGGATTTTGATAGTGGTGGCCATTATTCTGATATTGCTTCTCATGGTTTTAATCCTTGTCGGATGCTGCTGTATGATAGTAGTCGACGAGCAGAGCAGAAGATAAATTCCGAGTGCAAATCCATTTTGGAGGTGGTGAGCAGAAGCGTCAAGAGCACATGAGCAGTAAAGATCTCTTCATCAGCATCTTCTACTG
>GL380824.1:3773-15504 GCA_000143925.2 Caenorhabditis brenneri | reverse complement strand
ATCAAACTTGTGATATAGACGTTCAGAACTATCTACTGTCAACAAGCCGCCCGGATATTCAAACACACAGACAGACTGCTAGCTAAGCTTCTGGAAATGCACGTCTCAGACAAACTGACAACATCTGAATATTGGCGCTTACATACAGGAGCATGACAAGTTCTGAAATCATGAAAATTCGAAAAATTGTAGTGGGACCCCCGTGATAGATATTTGCATGAGTCTTGTAACTGACTGCTAGATTGACGATTTTAGAGTTCACGCCCTTCCTGCTTTTCAAACCCCTTGATTTCAAATCCATAATCTTACCCTAAATCCTTCTTCTGAATCCATTTCTAGAGTCAAATCATTCTCTTCGTGATCTTTTCCCCACTGTTACTCACTTTGCAAAACTGGTCAAAATCGTAACATCAGTCCCATCATCCTGATCTATCATAGGACATAACTCCAATATTCTTTATTTGAGTGTCAAATTATCTGCACTTTAACATTTTTTGACTCCAATTTTTAGAGGTGAGTCTAGAGATTGAAAATTCATTTTTATTTAAATCCGGAAAGAAATTGAATTGAATGACAGATCAGAAAACTCTAAATTTATCGCCTCGAATCGCGTTGAATGTGTCATAAAATCTTCGGAAGAAAACCAGATGATTGGATGAAATTCGAAGAATTGTAAAAACGATTTGGAGGAAGAATTCAATCTGTCTGTCTAGAGTTCTCATATAATCTTACGAAAAACATGACAAGGAGTGGAGATAGATTGAAAGTTCAGAGGAATCTTTCGGGAAGAAGGCAGAAATAGAACGAGGACAAGGAAGTAGGTTTCTGTCTGTACCACCAAATATTCAGGTGTCCGGTTGTGCAGATGTCTGTCTGTCTGTCTGTCTGTCTGTCTGTCTGTCTGTCTGTCTGTCTGTCTGTCTGTCTGTCTGCACGAAGAGCCAGATGTCCGGACGTCCAGATATCCAAAACTCCGAATTTCTGTATGCACGTAGTTCAGATATCAGGATATCTTGATTTTTGAAAAAAACATCTGAATGAACACCAGGTATCCAGAAGCATTAATTGAACAGTTTTTTGTATGTCTGTATTATTGAAGTCCAGATGTCCAGTACGGCTCTATTTCTGCTTAGTCAAATGTCCGGATGTTCGAAAATCTGTCCGAGTATGTCTGACTATAGTATCAAGAGTCCGGATGTCTGTCAGACAATTCCGAGATATACAGCTGCCCCGATGTCCAGTTTTCCAGACGCCCGTCTGTCAGTTTGTCCAAATGTCCAGACAACTCACAGGTTGCACAAAATCACGTAGCCTCCAAAAAAACATTTTGGTTTCCTCCGGAAATCCAAAAAATGCGCAACCACCGTCCACACCACCTCCTAGTGAAATTTGAGACGATTGTCCTTTTTTTTGGAGGGGTAAAAGCAAAAAAAGGAGACCGGAAATGGTCAAAGAACATTATTTTTTTTTGCAGGAATCTGAGAGGGACTAAGACTGAAATTTTGAGCCTGAACTGGAGCCTGAGCCTGATATTGAGTTTGAGCCTCAGCTGAGCCTAAGATTCTGAGCCCAATTTTTTGAGTCTGTGATTCTGAGGCCTGAGCATGAGTCTCAATTTTCGTGCCAAAAAGCTGACCCTAGGATTCTGAGCCTAAAATTCTGAGGCCAAAGTATCTTAGCCTGAGCCTCTGCTCTTGATGTTTGCATTTCCCAAAGACGGAAGTACGGCTGACGACACTAATTGGAACACGCCTAAAAAAATTAGAAAAAAAATGTTTGTTTTGCAAAACAATTTTTTGGTTTCAGACCAAATTTTGAAGCTTTTTTGTTTTATTGAAGCTGGAAATAAGAAAATGACTTTTTGTGTTTTGACCGTTTTGAATTACTGTAACTTCAGCACCCGGGCTCCAGGAGGCTCCATCTTCTAGGAAAAATGCTATATTCGGACTCTATTCATGATAGCTCTTCTTCCAGATTTTGTCACGTCATTTGATACATTTCAAGGCAATCCTTTTCTGCTTCCTGAAACCACACCCTAATGAACTGGAACTGATAGGCTCCGCCCCTTTTTCCTTTTCAGGAGAATGTTGCTGATATAAAAGGAAGGATGTGGTCAGATAGAGATGTGGACTTTTGAACACTTTTTTCCGACTCGGACTGGTCAAAGTCAGAAACGATACAATTTTTAGTGTTTTTGGAGAAAATCCAGTTTGATAAAAATCACGGATTCTCTGGATTTTTCGGTATTGTCTCATTTGATCTCCAACAAATTGACGGCCAGATAGAGCTCAAAATCCGGACAAACGGACACTGTTTTTTTGGTTTTGAGTGAATGGCTTAATCTAATACAGTAAGAGCTTCAAAATCGTGATGAGACCTCTGATAAATAATTGATGCGCACCTCCAGAATGCCTGTATTTTTGCCTGTAAGTATATTCATATTTCCTGATGTCCATCATTCTGAATTTCTGCGTGTTCTACGCTTCAAAGTAAACATAAAGCTCAACATCCATACAAACGGACTCACAGACAGCCTGAAACCATAGTAGGGAAAGCAAAATTTTCAGATTTTGTTTCTAGAATATCTAGATGTCTGAATGTTCAGGTGTGTACCTCCGGATGTCTGGATGTCCGGACTTTCGAAAATTCCGATTTGCTGTGTATTGGTGTGTCGGTATACCTGTCTATAGTATCAAGTGTCCACATTTCTGTTCAAATTTCCGAATGTCCACGACGTTTGTCCGGATGTCCAGGTCGGTATGTCCTGAATTACCGAGCGCCTGGATGCTTAAATGTATGTGTTTCTGGATATCCACATCTCACTGAATGTCTTTTGTGTCTGTCTGTCTGTATGTCTGTATGTCCGGATGAGTCTGTATTTTCTAGTGAATCAATCCATACTTTTAGCCAATCTGGCCCCTCCCCCATACACCAGGAACTTGCCTTCAAATCCAAAATCCAAAATCTTTTCATATATTTGTCACCTCCTCCCAACAATCCGCGAACCATGACCATAAAATTACGAAATGAAAGTGTAGTAGGCGTGTTTCATCAATTGTTTACCAGGATTGTCGTCGAAAAGAGAGAGTCATTGGAAAAAGAGACGTGTAACTGGCTAAAAGTAGAAATTCTGAGTAGTTTGAAATCCTCTCTTATCAAGGTAACTCATCTAGAAAAAAATAATAATGTTTGGGGGAGGGAGTGACGACATATGGGAGACTGGTAGAGGGTTGGAGAGTTGAGTCTAGGTTAGATATGTACTGGGAAAGACGGGTTTTTGGCTTGGAAGTAATGAAAAAGTGCAGTCTGGAGCAGTCCTGTAGGGTTTATAGAAGCTTTCTGGAAAATCAAAGAGTCAAAAAAAATTTCTATGAGTTTTGATGGTTTATCTACTGTCTAATTCTCAAATATGGAACTTTTCCAAGTTTTTGATCCTGTCTGTATGTCTGTATGTCCGGTTGTCTGGGACGTCCAGGATATCCGGATTTCCAAAAATGCCTGTATGTCCAGATGTCCAAGATATCAAAACGCCGAACCTTCTTGAATTTTTGCATTTCTTTGTTTCGAATGCCAGCCTGTCCAGATGTCTACATGTATAAATTTCCAGAATACCCAAGTTTTTGTATGTCTGTACGTCTGTATTTCCGGATGTCCGCTTCAGTAATTCAGTCACTTTGCACTACGGTAGATCATATTTTCCTTTTGGTGTAGAGTCTTCCTTCCTGACCAAACTCAGCTGCTCCTTTTTCAACTTTTTCCGTTTTTCCATATGTTCTTCCCCATATCCGGATGTCCAGAAACCCTCATTTCCTACGGTCTTTCTCCTGCAAATTTGCTCCACTGCACATTATCCCCTTATCTATTTTCGTTGCAGGCCCACTTTTTTTTAGTTTCTGTCCAAACTTTTTTCCCAAACTTTTTTCCTAAAATCTATCCGCAAACCGTGAAACTTCCTGTTTTTTCACAACTCTCCACTTTCCACATCACCACCTCCTGCTCATCTTATTGATGAGGGAGTGAGAGGGCGTGAAAAACTCAGAGAAGTGGAAAATTAGAATGTTCAGAATGCTTCGAAAGAAACCGACGTTTTTCAGAGAAGCGAATGAACAACTCGACAATGGAGCGGACTACTGACGACGTCATCGCTGGAGCAGTCATTTCAGTGGTAAGCAGCTTTTGTACCGATTGGCATAATAGTTTGTAGTTTGTGGGGCTCCCTTGACCGGTATCTGGCCGCTTGGTCTGCTCATACCCCCGGTCTGATCCGGCCTTTTGTAGTTTGTAGTGAACCGCAGACCTCAACCGATGAATCGACGGTAACTATGGACCTCGGTCCTCCGGCCTGACTGGGCTTTGTAGTTTGTAGTTTGTACCCATCGATCTTCGGAATAACCACACAGAGATAAGCTAAAGTACTGGCTCCGGTGTCCAGATAAACGGGCAGTCTGGCTGTGGACATCCAGGCATCCGGGAATACAGACCGAGACTCATAAAAATATCTGAATACCAAGATATTTCGGTATTTGAACTCCTGAATAGCTGGATATCCAGATATCCAGACATACAGACAAACAGAAAGACGGATGAACACTGATAATTCATAATTTTTTTGTAGTGTTTGTAGTTTGTAGTTTTTGTAGTCTGTACCTCAACCAATCCTCCTCTCTTCATTTCCAGATGGTCTTCATCGGCTTCCTTCTCATCATTACCGTACTCATTGGCTGTTACCGTATCCCTGCAATGCGTGGATCTTTCGGAATCCTCACTGCCAATCAGAACTTCTCCCAACTGATCGCCTGCATCGCCACCATCATTTTCTACAGCTTCGGATTGACTTTGTACGTTTTCCATTCCCTTTTCGAAAATACCTACAGTACCCCAATTTAAAGGGACTACCGCTTCCTGGTCGAGAACTCTGGGTATTTCGGCAATTGCTCAGCCCTTATCTTGACGGTGATCACCACGAACTTCTTGCTGATATCGCTGAATCGGACGTGTGCAATTTGCTTTCCGATTTATTATAAATTGTTTTTTGGGTGAGTTTTTTAAGGGAAGACGGGCCTAAAAAAGGTCTAAAAAGCCTAAAAATCTGTATTTTCAGCCAAAAAATGGTCCTGATCCTTGTCTTCATTTGCTGGCTGATTCCTGGTGGAATATCTTGTTACTACATATTTGAATGTAAGTTTCTGTCTGTGTATCTGTTTGTCGGGATGTCGGGACGTTTGAATGTCTGTTTTTCTGGATGTCCAGCAATACAGGCCCCTATTATCTAGATGTCCTAAAACTCTAGATATTCAGAAGACCCTATTCTAGCCTGTCTGTACATCCGCATACCCAGATGTCCTCGACACTGTTTGCATGTTTATCCGGACATCTAAATGTCCTCGGGGTATGGCCGGATATCCAGATGTCCACCGTACTCTCTGTATATATATCCGGATGTCTAGGTGTCCGTATCCATGCCTCTATGTCTATCCGAGTGCCCGAATGTCTGGATATTGTAACTACTGTCTGTCAAGGTGTCCGGATGTCCAGATGTCCTCATGAACGTCTGTCTGTATTTCCTGATGTCCAAAATCCTCCCTCTTCCTCTAGCCTTAATTTTCCAGTACACTGCAAGCTTACCTTCTCCCAATTTGGCTGGCTCTTCACCTCAGATCTCACCATTGTCACCTGCGGCGCTCAATTCAAAAACTTCCTCCTAAAAAGCCAAACGTGGCTCTCAGCCTTAATTGGAGTTGCTGACCTAGCCACCCTCTACCTTTTGGGATGCAAGACCAATGTGATGGGATCGATGAGTGCCGACAAGAAACGAACCGAGAAGAACTTTGCGATTCAAGTGCTGATTCAGGGAATTGTATTCAATTTACATGCTCTTTGGCTGTCGAATGCTTTCAATTGGCTCCCGGGAGCACCGAGTTCATGGAAACTGTTCTTTACCATCACGTTCTCGTCGAATTTGTTGATGATTTTTGATCCGTGAGTTATAGAAGGGGGTAGGCTCAGGCTCATAAGCTCAGGAGCCAGGCTTAGAGTCTTAGGACTAAAATCTTAAGCAAAACGTCTTAGACACAGCATTTCAGGCTCGGAATCTCGAGCTGAGCCGTTTAGGATGAGAATCTTATGCTGAAACTCAGCCTCTCCCTAAATCACCATGTTTCAGCGCCGTCGTCATCGTCTTCAATCGCGAGTTCCGTCACTGGATCTTCCACTCCAGATCCACCGTATTCGTAGCCACCATCAGTGCATCCCCTGGAGCACAACGCTCTTCTAGATCCAACCCCAAGTCTACTAATTCTTCTGGAATGTTCCGAATGCCTAGTACCACTGCGGCTTGAATTTGTTGTGATGAGAATAAAGATGTTTTTGGTTTTTCGACAATTATTTGGTTTTGACATGAAAAAGTACAGTACCCCGGGTAAAGAGAGTCTTGGAGACCCCTTTTGGATAAATTAGTAATCAGCTTAATGTGAACTTTCAAGGGAGTCTAATCAACACTGTTTCTGAGCAATTTTAAGCTCTTGCGCCTTTAAAGATCGAGGGTACTGTAATTTTCGTGACAAGACCCATTTTTCTACAAACCTAGTCACAATTATACTTATTTTGAAGCTCTCGATGAGCTGATCCCCAATATCTGAGACCCGTGGCTCTGGGAGCATTCCTAGCAGAAAGAACTACAGTAGCTTTTGTGGCTATAGGCATCAACGCACTTGTTTCCAAAATCTTCATTTTTTTCAAACCGCCAAAATCGACAAGATTACCGTATTTTTCATTCAAAATATTACTCGAATTAACTCGTCGTCGATTTCCCGTTCCGTTTCCCACCAATCGGTGTCAGTGTGCTCGAAGGCTTCTGGAAACCACAAATTCTGATTTTTGAAATCTACAGTACCCCCACCTTGATCCTACAACAGAATGCACTTTGCACATCCTTATTCAATGCCAGAAGCATTATTGGATTGATGAAAGAGAGGTTACCGGATACTGTCGGATAGTAGAGACGGAACGCACGGACTCGGGTTACCTGGAACAGGGAATGTTGTCTGGATGTCCGGGTGTCCGGATGTCCAAACTCACATCATCATCAAAAGCCAGCACGTACTCCCCAATGTAGAAGAAGAAAGCGATGATACAGAAAATGACCAAAATGAAAACATGAAGGGTTAGTCGGGCGTCTTTCAGCTTTTTTGAAGTTTTTCGGCTGAAAATAGGGAATATAGACATCTGGATGTGTTATGTAACAGATGGACATCCGGACCCCTAGACACCTGGACATTCAGACATCCGGAAATTTGAATGCCCGGACATCCAGATATCTGTTAAGTCTAGACACTCCTACACCTGGACATCTGGACATCAGGACACCGGTCAACCAGACATCTGAAAATCTGACAAAACTGGCAGCTAAATATCTAGATGTTCAAATTTCTGGACATCCAGATATCCGGATAGCTGGACACTCAGGCATCTGGACATCGGGACATCCAAACACACATACACACCGACTTACGCTGTCATTGCGACTCCTTGATCCACTTTTCTCGCCCTGATCATCACAACTGCTATCTGTGAATACATGAAAATCACAGTGATACATGCCACCAAATACGATCCCATCACAGTAATCGAGGTGTACTGTAGATGTGTTCGACTGGCAATTGTCAACAGGGTGATCTCGTTTTCGAATCGAGTGTCCGTGTGGAGAAGGGCGGGGAGATAGATGAGAAAGGCCAGGAACCAGTGACCAATACCGAGGAGCAGAGGGGGACAGTGGTTGAGTTGCTGGAAATGGAAATGGTCTAAGACTACGAAAACCCAAAACAATCAAGGATGCCACATTTGAAAAGGATGCATTTCTTGGCGCTTTCAATTGATCGATTTGATTTTGAAATCTACCGCAAACTCACATAATTCAATACTCCATGTGACCTGCATACTGTCAGGTATCTCTGTGTTGTTATCAAAACCACGCCCACTCCTCTCAACGTGAACATAAAAGGGCCACTATTTGTGTAAGCATAGGCGGATCCAGGTGATAATGAGTAGATCAAAATGTTTCCAAATGAGAAATAGCGTGCGGCAATAAGAGACGAAAAGATGACGATGGCGGAAATGTCGGCGAGGCCCTGGAAATTGGGGAAATGGAGATGAAGGGTTGAGGCTGAACCTAACATCCCGAGCCCGAAACTCTGGGCTTGAGATTCTGAGTCTATGATTCGAACCCTAAGATCCTGAGCCTGAGAATCAGGGCCTAAGATTCCAGACCTAGGCCTTAGACGTCAACTCTAGTTCCTCATTATTTTTATCAGTTCTGATTTCTCACGATTCATTGGACTGGAAGATATGTGTTACACATTTTGTTCTTCGAAAAAATGATATGTCGCGCGGAGGTGACAAAAGTTCAATGAATGATTTCAGTGGTAGAATCATAAGCTTAGAATCTTAGGATAAGATAGCTCGACTCAGAATATTGAGCTCAGAATATCAGAATCGGAATTGCAAGCTCAGGTTCTAAGACCTAAAATCTCAAGCTCAGAGACATAGACAAAGACTTTGAGGCACAGGAACTCGGAATCAAAATCTTAGACCCAGGTTCTTAGACTCTGGAATTCGGGGGTCAGTATTCTAGGTCCCGAATCTTTGTTTCAGACTACTAGGCTCAAAATCATAGGCTTTGATCCTTAGGTTTTCAATCTCAGGCCCTGAATTTTCGGCTCATAGTCTTTGGCCCAGAAGTTTAGGCCCAAAATCTGATAATCAGATATCTATGCTCAGGCTCCTTAACTCCAGCTCACCTGAGATATCATCAACGTATAATAAGGACTTTGAAATGTCTTATGCCGCTTTCTTGACACCACAAAACCAATCAGAATGAATATATAGATGGGAATCAAAATCAGCGTTTCGAAAATGAAAAAGTCCATCTGCCACGTGGGTGTGAGCATGCCAGTTTTCGGAAGGAATTCTGAAGGAATTTCGGACATTTTTCAGACAAAAACGGGAGAACTGAAAATCTCAAAAAGGGGGGTTTTGTCTCACCCTAAGAGCGTCAGACAGACAAAAAACGAAACCAAAAAGAGTCACAAGAAAGTAGAGTCAGAAATGTCCTTTTTGATACTACAAAATGAACAGAAATCTCTCAAAAAGACCACAAAAAATTTCAAAAATATGATACTAAAAAGTCAGATTTCTTATCAATTCTGCTTGGTCGGTTTTGTTCCAAAAAAATTATATTTTTACCAATTTTCAAAAAAAATGATTGTGGATCCCACGCTTGTTTTGTTCGTTCCAGTTCTTGAATTATTTTTCGAATTTCTCAGAATTTTTAGGTTGTTAGTCATTGTTCCCCGTGGGTCTAAACTCTTTATGTACTCTGTGTACTGCTCTCGGACAAGTCTGGGGAAAGTGAGAGAGAGAGAGAAAAACAAAACATTCATTGAATAATAAGGGCAGTTGGCAAAACAAAGTGACATTATTTGACAAAAAATGTACATTTAGATCAGTCCTCCCTTCGATGATATCCTTTGAGCGATGATACTCATAGCGGTGACTTTTGGGGGCTGAAAGTTAAGAAATGGTGGATACAAACTACAAAAACTACAAAGCCTACAGACTACAAATACTACAGACTACAAAAACTACAAAAACTACAAACTCACATGATAACACCATCCACAAAACACTGATATTATCCTAGACTGCACATCTCTATTCAATGTCAGCAGCATTATTGGATTGATGAACGAGAAGTTCCCGGATACTGTAGGGTAGTAAAGACGGAACGCTTTTAGACGGGTTCGCTGAAATCATTTTTTTGTCTTACCTAAATTCTCCCTTACAAAAAAAACTCACATCCTCATCGAACGACAGAAAGAACTCTCCGAGATAGTACACAAAACAGATTATACAAAAAACAACTAGGACCAACACATGGAGAGTGAGACGGGCGTCCTGGCCGCGGGTTGAGGAGTTTTTGCTGAAAATTGAGATTTTGTAGTTTTTGTAGTTTTTGTAAATTTGTGCTAGGCCGCGGTTCATGAGCCATCAAAACGATCGTTAGGGAACGATTCCTGTATTGTTACAATTTGAAGTTGTAGTTTGTAGTTTTTGTAATGTATAGCCTCTATAGTTGAAAGTTAATGTCTGTTGTAACGGGCGCGAGCCAAGCATACTACAGATTCTCGCATCTAGGCGGATACCTTTTGGCAGGGCTGTCAGACGGCCGGCCGCGGCCCACGGCTTTTAGTTATAATTAGGCCGCAAATAACTCAATCGGACCGTCATTTTGCCAAAGCGCACAATTTTTTGTGCTCTACAAGGCCGCCTCTTGCATCGAAAAGATCCAACCGCTAGGGAGCGAGATATAAAAAGGGCCGCGGCCAAAAAAAAGCCGCATTTGACAGCCTTGCCTTTTGACAGCATTTGATTTTCAGTTTGTAGTTTCTAGAGTTTTTCCTTGCCCACCTCACTATCCCAGTGTTCGACACATTCCTTGCCCTGATCATGGCCACTGCAATCCTCGAGTACATCACAATAATCGACACCCCTATGGTGGCAAACGATGCGGCGACTGTCACCGAAAACACTTGAGCATGCATTCCAGAAGTCATTATGAATAAGGAAATCTCATTCTCGAAGGTGGCATCCGAGTGGAGGAGTGCCGGGAAATAGATGAGGGTGCCCAGGAACCAGTGGAACAGGATTAGGAGCAGTGGAGGACAGTGATTGAGGTGCTGGAATTGGAGAGGCTAGAAGCTACAAACATTTTCAAACTAGATTATTCTCTTGATCTGGATCTGGATTTTCAAATTTCAGACCTGAAATCTCAGTTGTTATTGTAGCTTCCGTAGTTTGTAGTCTCTGTAGTTCTAGTCCAAACTCACATAATTGAGTGCTCCTTGATATCGACATACTGTCAGATATCTCTGAGTGCTTATCAAAAATACCCCAACAATCCGCATCACAAACATCATTGGACCACTATTTGCATAGAATATCGGCATGAATGGGCGTAAAGAATACAGGAATAAGTTGCCGAATGAGAAGTATCTGGCCAGAACAAGCGAAGAGAATATGGAAATTGTGGCGATGTCGGCGATACCCTGGAAGAAAGGATTTTTGAGTATTTGTGGAAGAGATGAGCCTGAGCTTGTGCTTGTGTTTCTGTCGGATACTGTTTCTGCTAACCCCTAAACTCGGAAATAAATTTCGATTATTTGACTCAGCCGGAACTTGTGCTCAAGCTACATTTACACTCATACATCAGCACCAATTTCAGAGCTATAGAAGGTAAGCAGACCGGAAAAATAGTTAGTCAACCGTGATTGTTCTATTCTGTGTATTCATTCTTTTGATATCGTTATATCAGACTATAAACAAAAAGCATCGGACTGAACGCTGCATTTTGCAGATGTTCAAACTACAATTCACACAAAATATACAGTTCCAGTTAAAGAACTACAAACTACAAAAACTATAAACTACCAACTACATTTTCATTCAAACTGTGTATGCAAAAGCTTTATGCTCTTTATCAGTTGCAAGGGTTGCAAAAAAGGTGCTACCCCGCATTAGAACTGGTCGCATCAGAACTGACCCGTATTAGAACTGGCCGGATTATAACCGGGTACGAAGTATCTGGAAACTCGAAAAATTGAGGAAATGTTTAGGGCCACAATATCATGTTCTGTACGAAAATTCAGTCTCGAGTCTCAACTGGGAGCCTGAATAT